>MU623592.1:0-31275 GCA_025201765.1 Daldinia sp. FL1419 | reverse complement strand
TAAAATTAATATTTAATAAAATTTTAATATAATTTTTATTATATAATTTAAAAATTAAATTAATTTATTATATTTAATATTATATAAAATTATAACTTATATATATATCTATATATCTTTATTATAATAAAATCTTTTAATTAATATAAATTAACTTATATTATAAAGGTAAATATTTATAATAAAATTATTAGGCATATTTATTACATTATTTTATTTATTTCTTTTAAAAGCTAATAAATTATTTGAATTTTTAAAATTGATTTTATAATTTTCAATATTCAATTATACTAACTAAAAGATCAAAAGAAATAAAGATTTCTTTATTAAATTGATATTTTTTAGATTTAATTAATCCCACACATTTAAGTTATAAATTAAAATCATAAAAGCCTAATTTTATACTTTCCAATTATTAAATATAAATAATTGACTTTTTCCTATAATATTTTTAGATAATATTATTTAATTAAATATAATTAAAATTATATTAAATATATATTTATATAACACAATTAAATTAATATTAATCATATATTTATATTAAAATATAATTAAAATTTTTAATTATTATATAATATATAAAAAAAAATTATAATTATAAAATTCAAATTATTATTATTATTATTAGAATTCTAAAATAAAATGGTAAGGTTTTTTATAAAATTGTTGTAAGGGAAAGAATTTTTCCATGTTATTTTTAGGCTTATTAATCCAACAATACCCTTAAAGCCCCCAATTTACATACCTACAGGAACTATAAATGGCTAAACACCATAAATTCCAAAAATCTAATAAAAATGGTTAATATAAATAGCCTCAATATTACGTAATCCACTAATCCACTAACCCACATTTTAACCCATTAACCCACTCACATCCTGAATTTTGGTGAATGTAATACACCCACTACACCAAGGCATTTTGGTGGAGAGATGGAATGGATCGCGACCCTGGTCTCAGGTACTTAGGTATGCAAGGATAATATAAAATAATAGATCGATATATAGACCCATCGCTTTATTTAGGAAACTCGATATAAAAATAGACGACACATGGTTGCCCTGTTATCCTCTCGCTTGGGCTTCCAACCCTTACGGCGACTTGATGTATTATCTCTTAAGTGCAACCGAACGAATATGTAATATAAGGATTAATCAAGTTACATATCACGTAGTTATGGGAGGTGGTTAGAGGAATGTTTTAACACTGAACCAAGAAATTGAAGGAAAGCTTTGTTTAAGCAGTTTAGACGATTAAGAATAATGGATGAAGTAAAATACATCAAGGGAAGATATTGTCAGGGCTCTGGCCCGTGCTACATATAGAACAAAGAACTTGTTCTATATGTAGCTGCCTTTAGCCATAGTTGTAGATAGGTTCCTTGCTTCTTGGTCCGCCTCGTGAAAGATATATAACAAGCTCGAAAGTACCTAGGTACCTATATATAAGAACTGCCGAGAAGAGTTGAAGATGTAAACTTATTAAGTAGTTACCTAATTGTTGATGGAAATGAAAAGGGGGTGGGCATGTTAGGAGGCATGTTAAGAGTTCAAGTGCCCTCAGAAAACTTGTGTCTTTCGTTGCAGTTTTCCGCTCAGATAAGCCATTGCATGTGTTTTTTGTTTATTATCATCATCGGGCGGATAGGCTTGATATAATCAACCAGTTTGAACTAATAACCTCCTAGATACAAACTCTAGCACTGGAACGACTTGACCACTCGGTCGCCTACCTATTACTGGCATTATATTAAACTGATACTTTCTTGAAATTAGTTGGGTAGCTGCCTACCTACCTACTTAGGTTGTAGAGCTGCGACCTAGTTACCTACAAACGTGCTACTACCTACTCCTGGTAGATCTGGTATGAATATGCTCACGTGAGCTAACAAAGGGGCTGTTACACCATGATCTTCTCGATTCCGTGGTCGATTTCCGTCGTACGACTAAATAAATCGTCGCTAACTTACTGCTGTGTTACAACCTAGAAGCAAAAGCCCATAGATTCAAAAGAGAAAGAGGGGAAGTTGTGAAAAGCAATGAGTCCAAGCAGCCAAGCTATAAGTACTGTACCTATGCAAAATTTCGATTAGGTAAATTGCAGATCAGTTGTGAAAGCCAATCCCCTACCAATATCCTGGTATCACTTAGCAAATACATATTGAACCGAGGCACGGGACAGGCCATGCCCCTGCAACCTCATTCCTTTATCTATGCGTCCGATACCATTGGCCCATATTTGGAAAGTAAGTCGTCCAAGTCGTCTCGTACACTCCAGGGGGGGAAGAATGAAAAGTACAAGCTGACGACTTATATGCCTAGGTAGTCCTCCAATTAGCCGTCCGATGTGGAAAGATGTCGGTGGAGAGGGTGGCATCTTCTCGTTTGGTGTAAGGAACTTCACGGAAGCTATTGTAAAGTTCTCTGAAGTTATGTATAAAATCCTCGGAGGTGTGGGTGGCGACCTGGCTCTGGTTTAATAGGATAAAGCTGCTTAATTCTGATATGATGGCGGATGTAGGTAAACATAGCCTGATAATTCCTTGGTGCGTCTCAAAGCGACTCGCGGATATTTATAGCTCTGTAAATCTGGCTACGGTATTCCTCGATATTCTCGATGCCATTATGCTAAACCCTTCAAGGAGCATGTTGCCGGGGTGCTAGACTGTGTTACATATAGAACAAGGGACTTATTCTATATGTAGTCGCCTTTAGCCATAGCTGTAGATAAGTTCCTTGATTCTTGGTCCGCCTCGTGGCAAAGAGAACATCCTGACCAGATATCTATCTCATCGCCTTCGCACCAAGCTATAGCACATATTGTTGGTCGGGGCACTCGTACTTGTTTGTGAGGTTGGCAGACGTAAATGTTGAGTATGTGTGCCCAGCGAGGTATGTGACGGCAGCTATAGGGGTTAGTACGATAGTACTACATGTTATACATTATTAAGTCTATATCACCGTGGTACTCTTAATAGTGGGATAACTAGTATAAGAATATACAACCGGGCCTGATTTCTCCGCAGAGTCTGTTAATCGTGTGCTACCGTATCTCCTTCCATCACGTATTATTATAGCAATCTAGCAATACCTAATGAACGTTCTGATATAGTGGAAAGTTACCTAGTACCTTGATTTGTGAAGCTCAAAACCGCATTTTAAACCTGTTTTTTACCTATCCAAGAAATAGCTAAAGTCTTTTCTTTCTTCTTAGCTTTCATTACAATCCTTATGGGAAGCTTTGTTCCTCCCGTGCTATAGGCCTCCTGAGGCTCAGAGTCATAATTGGCGTGAGGGTGAGTACCCACCTGTATAGTGCACAGTTATAACACGGCTCAACATACAAGGTGTGCAGAAATCCCTAGAAAATTGATTCAGTCATGCATTCGATAGAGTTCACCGAGTCTCGAAGAATCCCGTACGACCCAACTCGGACAATTCTCCTTGACTCTTCAGCCTGCTTCTCGTCGATGACGTAGAGACGAAGCTTCGGATCCGCGGAAGAGATCTCGAGCTTCGTTCTAGCTCCCCTGACATCCTCGCCCAAAGCTAGGTAAGCCGAAGTCTGTGCCCCGGGAGGACAATAGAAATTCAACTGAGGTTTTGAACTAAATACTATTTTCTAAACTATCCTACTGATCTATCCTAACTTAGATATATCCCTTCATGGAAATATTACGTTGACTCAAATGTAGAAGCTTATTCGGGTCTTATAGAACAGATATACTCCTAAATATATTATTTACATAGTAAAATAGATACCAAGACAATAATCGTAGCCACAAGACCGCATTCCCTTGTCGTCAGTTCAAAAGTTGACAATAGGGGCAATAACCGTCCACGAGATACCGTGAAACTAGCCTCTTTTATAGCGACTTCTTCTAGCTCAGGGGTATCCTTTAGCTCCCCCCTTTGTCCATCCCTCGCCTCGCCTGGGCTAGCATTCCCCGATCCCAAGTAACCAGCCCCCCCTAACCCACCCCGAATATTCTCTCCCGGCCCCCCTGTATCCTTAGCATTCTTCTCCCCCACCGTCTTATCGTACAAATACTGCGCAATCTCCTGATGTCCCGCCCTCTTCGCGCGCTGATACGGCGTCAACAGCCCCCTATCCCTCACCTTCCACGGGACGCCCCCCTCGACAAGTATCTTCACAATATCCAGCTCGTTGCAATCGATCGCGTAGTTCAGAAACGGCAGAAGCGACCCCTTCTCGGGCGATTGAATCGTGGCGTTATGCCGGAGCAGCAGAAACGCGCCGTCGGCTTTGGCCGCCTGGCTCGTGGCCATGTTCAGCGGGGTCCGGCCCATGATATCTCTCACGTCGACTTCGCTGCCTTTTTGGAGCAGCACCTCCATCGTTTCCAGTTGGCTCCAGACCGCTGCGAGGTGCAAAGGCGTCGACCCCCACCGGTCTTTGAGCCCGATCTTAGCGCCCCTGTCTATGAGAAGGCGCATGTTATCCGCCCTGCCAAACTCTGCTGCCAAATGCATGGGTGTCTTCATGTCTTCGCTATCGATTTGATTAATAGCTTCGTCCACTTGGGGGCCTAGATCCGATAGGTATCTAGAAAATTCCTCCGGGGAGTAATGTCGCACGGCCGCATGGATGGGAATTTTATATTCGATACTTAAGGTGTCAGCCCTCGTAGGGCGCTGAGCATCTTCCGAGCAGTCTGAATTCCCGCCCTCTGCTAGCTTGGGCTCTTTCTCCCTGGCCTTTTTTAAAATAGACAATAGCCTGTCGCGTCGGAGATCACGAGCCCTGAAGAGTGGCGTTTTCCCCATGGCGTCTTGTATATCCGTACGAGCCCCGTACCTAAGAAGTACTTTCGTTACTGCAACCGAGTTCGTCCCTACGGCATCGTGTAAAGGCGTTTCACCACCATTCCCTTGGACGTTTAGGTCGAGATCTAGATTCTCCAGAAGGTACCTCATAATGACGCCTCGCTTGTTGATAGCGCACGCGTGTAGCATACCACGCCCTAAAGAGTCTTTGCAATTGTAGTCGACGCCGCGCTGTATTAGAATGCGAACAATATCTAGGCGATTTAGATCGATGGCGCGCATTAGGGGCGTACCGCCATAGGCATCCCGGGCGTTTGGGTCCGCGCCACGGTCCAGCAATAATTCCACTATAGATGGATATCCTTCTGTCGCAGCTATGCTAAGTGCAGTATGGCCAGACGAAATCATCGACTCGATAGGGGCTCGGCCATCATCTAATAATGTTTCCACAATCTCACGATAACCACATTTAACAGCAATAACCAATGCATTATGACGAAGTTTTGTAGGTCTTTGCAGTCCGACGTCAATATCATTGCGCGTGAGCAAAAGCTTGACGGATTCTTTGCATCCGGCTAATATCGTGTGCATCAAAGCCGTTCTGCTATCATAATTTTGATCAAAAGCGTTGATGGACACATCTTTATCGGACAAAACGATTTGCTTGATGATGTCAATATGTTGACTGGTAGGTCTAAGACATGCTCTGTGAAGCACAGTGCGATTCCTCTGACATATGCGCCCGGGATGTGCGCCCGCTTGCAGTAATATACGTACTATATCGGGATGTCCCTCTTGTGTTGCGTACATGAGGGGAGTAGTTTGAAGACAGTCTTCGACATCGGCATCTACGCCCGTAGATAAAAGTTCTGACACCGCGTCCGGGAGGCCGAAATATGAGGCAACATGTAGACCGTGGACGCCAACCTCGGCGTCCAACCCGGATGAAGTTTCCATATCATCCACCCACATAATCTGGGCCGCCGCCGCTATATAAGCTTGCCTCTTCAAAAAATCGTTTACCAGTTCGGCAAGTTTAGGATTCTTCGTTTGGCGCGCGTGGTGTCCCCAGTTGGTTGCAGCGTAAGTCAAAAAGGGGTATGCCTGTCGGCGTTTGTCAATCAGAATTTTATGATCAGGTCCAGTACATATACCGGATGAGAATGGTTTCAGTTGAAGGTATGTAAGGCAGATCTCGGTCAATATTCCGTGTCCGTCGTTCCCCATTTCTAGGCCGTTCTGTGCGATGTAAAAGCCTACAGTCTCGTGGGCGAGTCTGACGAATCCTGCATGATCAATCTCGATCAGCCCGGCACACATCGATGTTAAGTGCCGAATGTTAGATAGATCGTAAGGATCTACATCTTCGTCTCCCGGACTCACGGCAATGGCATGTGCGAGGGCTTCCGTAGGCAAAAGTCTCCTAGCAGTAGCAACTATCGTGATGAGTTTCTTCAATTTCTTGGCCCATCGAAGATTCCCAATGCGTTTGAACACGTTATCGTAAATGTCTTTCATGTTAGAAGGTAGCTTCCCGAGGGTAACCATAATTTCCCTCGCGGTTGTTTGTTCGTCTAATGCATTCATGTGAAACTTTGCAAGCAGAAATCTGTCGTATACTTTATTAGAATCCATCCTCACACTTCAAAGTACATACTACTACTTACATTCCATGAGCTTCCTTTCGTACACGAGTCGCGATTGTCGCTGGCAGGTCATTCACCTTTCCTCGCGTGTTCTCGATGAGTGTCGACAACACCTGACTGTTTTGAATTTTCCATGTAATGAAGGTAGCGATATCTCTAGGATGTGCGGAAATCGTAATTGATCCTGGCCAAGTCCACTTAAAGCATGTCTTACCCTTAGAACAGCCGAAGCATACATCGAAATTTTCGTAACAATCGACGCACACATTGCGACCACACTGCTCACATTGATACGCCGCCTCCATCCTCCAGCGTTGGTCATCCGGAATCAACGGTATATCCTGTATGGATTCGACAACAGCGCTTCCGTCGGAGGAACTTTGACGTACGTCTGTCTCTACAGGCTCGTCACACTTGTGGCAGTTGTCACAATGATGTCTCGGGAGATCATCTTCTTGCGGCTCTTCGGTGATCCTATACTTATTCTTGTTGGAGAGGTCTTTGAACCAAGTAGAGATAGACGACACTGGGCGAGATGTCACCATTAACTGTGGGAGCGGGCTTAGGGACTCCAATGTTTGGAGAAGCTCGATTTTCTGGGTGTCGTTCGGAATTTCATCTAGGCCGTCAACGATAATGAATGTCTTCTCGAACTTCCCAATCTCTGAGGATAATACGTTGACCAACTGACCGAAGTCTGGACGAGGCTGCGCGTGATCTTGCGAACGCTCGGCATACATGCTCTTGATAGAATTGGGCAGCTCGCCCCTTTTTTCCACGATCTGTCGAATGAAACTTGATATTATATTCGATGTTGAATGCGTGTTTTCGTCGTCAAATGAGCAGTAAGCGATCAAGATAGCGACGTTTTCTTCGAGATATTGCCTCTGGAGTTGCTCGAAAACGGCAGAAGCCAAGACCGTCTTGCCCACCCCCGGTAGACCGTGACACCAAACCGCCGTGGTTCTGCATTCTGACCATCCTCGCACCTGGGGGGTGTTTAGAAACCAGGCCCCAGTACCGGCAAGACGCTGTCTTTGGCTTTCTCTTTGTGATGCTCTATAATCCAAGGTAGATATCCATTTTAGAGCAGACTCGAGCTCGGCCGTCCTAAGTGCATGGTTTATGTGTTGAATGTTGGCTCTGGTTTCGAGGCCGACTTTTAAATGAGCTCTGTTGAGAGCAACGCTAATAGTATCTTTGGACGATCGTAAACGATCCAGTAACCGCTTCGCCTCCGACTTTTCAAAAGGCCACTTTAATCTCTTTCCAATGGCGTCGAGTGTCCCACGAGATAATACAATCTTCGCTGTTAATTCTTCCAGGACCGTCTTTACCTGATCGATAGTACCACCGTGCTCGAATAGGGGTTTGATAGGTCCAGCCCAAGCATTATCGTCTTCCAATTCATTCGAATCGAAGTCGTCTTTCATGCCCAATAAGATTTCATATATAGACAGAACTTCGCCTGTAAGGTCGGACCTCTCTTTTCCACCATCCTTAACATCGTGAATGTAGCGCATCACATTCAGAGATAGCTGAAGGATGGCGATGACACTGGATGTAGTATCCATCTTGGAAGGGAGCCGTTATGACCTCGGAGATAAGGCAACTAAATTACCTACCTAATGTTTAGAGCTCCTCCAGGAACGAAGTAGTCGTTTCCATGCCCTTTAGTTTTACTTCACGACATGTAAAGAGACTTGGATTACCCACCGATTAAGAAGCTGACGAATGTCTTCCCGGTGTCCGTTCGGATAGAAAATCAGATTGGTGCAGCGTACGAAGCACGCATGGAAGGATCTAGGTAAAGCTGAAGTCCAAAAAGTCCAGACCGTCCAGTTGATATATACCTGCTCGCTGAATAATAATAGATGTTGGGGGCCCAAATAGACCTGCCTCGTTGGCAGTAGTTGGTTATCATTGCTGAACGTGATGAAGGATGCGCAACCCAGTCACCCAATAACAGCCTAACTTATTTTTATATATTACCAACACATGCAGATCGAACCGTAGAACCGATATTTTCGGGATAGAAAATGCGGGCATCCATATTTGACGTGAATCATACGATGCTTTAACTAATGGTGGGTGCGTTGATGGTTTTATGACTCCGCTAACTGGAGTACGAACCATGTGGAGGACGATTGATGAAAAGGGCGTTCAGCATCAACCACCTCGAAGATATAATCACATCTTAGTATTATCAGCAAATAAATAAGTCATCTCAAGTCTATAACTACCTTGGTACCTAGCTAAATCTATGGCGGTAACACCAAAAATGCACCTGATCTGTTGAAAATACATGGTATGATAACCACTTCGATATCCTCGGTTCTAACTTTGAATGTAAACGACTAAATAGCCTGCGATACTCCTGTGATATATCCCTCTTCAGACTAGCATAATGATATACTTAGCCTTAGAACCAATTACCCCGATAGCTAAAATGGCGTTGATACGTCGGCCCGTCCTAAATTGCAAAGGCGACCCTGGCGCTACGCTTTTGTGGCCGTTCATCGGTGTCACTACTCTTATGCAGTGATCCACCGGCCGACGTTGATAACCCGTGAGCTCGCTTTAGACCCCTATTCATCCTAAAGGGAATAGGAGTAACCTGATCCTTTGCCGTCGAGGCATCTGGCCTTATCTTAGCATCCGGACTACCTGTTACCAGCCCTTCGTCCGGGTGGGACTCGCGACCAAACCCTCTACCAAAAACGTATTGCGGAGTTTCTAGCATCGCAGTTTGGGCTACACCATTTCCTTCGTTGGGCAAAGGTATTATCTTCGCTTGCAGGATCCATCGGTATATAAGTCTGTCGTCCAATATTGTCTTGATTTTGCTATGTTCGGCATACGTCATCTGCTTCCGGCGGTTGATAATAACCTCCTCAATGCTGTCACGTAGCACAAGTGTCTCGACCGACACTGGTTTCTGTTGGCTAATCCGGCGCGCTCTTCCGATCGCCTGAGCTTCGACCTGGGGATTCAGCACCGGGCTGATGAAATAGATGCGTGATGCGGAGCGCATATCAAGACCGAATGCTGCTTGGCTTATATCCATCAAAAGAACCCGGAATTTAGGGTTATGTGTAAAAGTGGCAACGTACTGCGCTCGCCTGTCTGCGCTGAGACCAGCCCTCGCATATATGAGATGCTGAATTTGTAGCTATAATTTGAATTAGTAGTCGGATATACTAAGGGTCGAATGGGTAGATAGCTTACAATCTCTAGCATACCCGCTAAGTAGTAGGCAACGTTCTCATTTTCATAGAAAACGATAATTTGCTCCTCATCTTGGTATTTGACGATGGAATCAATGAGGTAGGACAGCTTGGCAGAAACAGTTGAGATAATCTTAGTGTTCGCTAGGGGCTCCGCGATCTTGACGTGGCTCTCTAGCTCTACCTCCGTTGCTTGTGCTTCTTCTACGAGTGGTGGCGTTGCTTTGCCTAATGTACCTGATTTCGGTGTCGCACGGTAATCGCCCCCAAGAGCAGTGTTCCCCGCTAAGGTAGAAACCTGGGTCTGTTGTGTCGCGACATAATCGGAAGTATTGGTTGCTACCATCAGGGCTTGGGAGCGCTCGGCCGCCCCTTGTTGGTCAAGACGACCACTTTCTATCATGAGCTGTAGAGATGTTGGGGCATCAATACAGGGATTTAAAAACTTTTGCAATGCGTGTATCATCCCGGCGTCAGTGCATATAGGCTGGCCATTAGTCCCCAAGTCATCGAGCGACCAGTTCTTTCCACCGCCCCCAGGGAAGTTATCGATATACAATGGCATGGCGTGAAATTTGTTGCTCACATCTTTGAGCCGGTTATTCACGGCAATTTTCCCGAAGTCGATCGCTTGCCTTAGTAGATCCTCGTCCTCACCACTAATGGGAATATCTTTCTTCTCGAGGAAGCCCTTGGCGGTCTCCAATGCTTTCTCGATATCCTCAACCGAATAAAACACACCCCCAAAGAAGCATGCTTGCCTTAAGTTCCTAACGAGTTGGGCAAGACTCTTACGCTGCCTCTCGTGGAAGAAATAATCCATATCTGTCCGTTGCGACTGCACTGAGTTGAATATAATCATCATTGAAAAGAGATTGAGGGATAGTTTATCTTGGTACGACCCATCGAGTAGTACAATTTTTTCTTCTACCGGGGGAAGTAACGTACTAATATCCGAAAGCTGATGGCGAATGATCAATGAATTGAGAGCTGTCCTTAGGCAATCCTTTCGATTGTGGCCCTTGGACTGCTGCTCTGGATGCATCACATATGTATTCCAATCCGCTACACTATCACCTACTTCATCCCTCGTATTGGCCCACGGACGAACCTTGAGATACTTCGCTGCGAGATTCCCGATTTTTTGTAAATCCTCACGCTCTTGTTGTAACGTTGATTGTGCCCTTCCTTTTGTACTTGGATTTCCCGACGAATCTTCCGACTTGGAAGGCATCTGTTCGACACCGTAAAGACCTTTTGAAGGCGTTCCCGTTACAACCCATCGGGCAGCAATCTCAAGGCGGCTGAGGACTCTCATAACATCACTCTTCCAGCTTCGATTGTTATTTCCCAACTTATGACCTTCGTCAATGATACATCGCTTGAACCGAATGTACTCGAGCGGGCAATAAGTGTCAGAAACTGGCCACGATCCTCTTGTTCGTTCTCTTTGAATCCACTCGAAACGACTCTGGGAAAAGAGAATTAAGTCGTAACCTAGTAATGTAGTAACTGGTGGAATATCTTGTTTTTCTACAAGAGTCAGTACGTTTAAGCCGGTAGTGTGTTTCTTGATCTCATTATGCCATTGCTTGACAAGATTGTTAGGGACAATAATGAGCGTGGCATGGCTCAGATAAATTTCTTTGGGTGGGATAATTTGAGGCGTAGTTCTGTTACTTCTTCTTGGCTCTACCAAGGTGTCTTGTACCCTGTATAGTGCACGGTTTTCCGGTCGAGTCAAGGCATCTATGCAGTTCTGATATTCATAACCGAATTGAGCATTGGGTACCTCGAAATAAGGCTTCCACGCTATAGAATGCTTGTTTGCTGCTGCTGCAGCCATGTCGAGCAAGCTTGCACTCTTCAATCTAGGTGGAACTTCCGCAATAAATGGTTCAGGAGCTTTTGTCATTTCACTTTTGGTACACAAAATGAGGGCTAGACAGATGAGGGTCTTGCCAGTACCCACTATAGGAACAGTCAGTAATCGCCATTTTCGGAAACTTATGGATGGTTGAGAGGCTGTCGGGGTATTTCACATAACAGAGTAGATAGTAGATACGTGCTGTTGACTAAGAAGTAGTTACGAATATGCTCTGGGCTTACTCACTTTCTTCGGCGAGGATGCCACCACGCACTCCATCATAATACCTCGGTTCCCTTAAAACGGTGCCTGAGACACTGTCAAAGTACCAAGACCGTCCTTCCTGATCAACCATAGATCGAAATCGGGGATCAACTATTCTACCAGGGTTTTCTTCGCGTTGAAGCATGAGTGCTGCTGATCTGCCTTGGTACGGGTAAAGCCTCGTGATCAAACCAGGAACTTGGCTTTCTAATAAGCATTGCATACCATCGCGGGTGTCAGGGTTGGTTTCTAATTCTGGAAGGGGATCTGGGGAAGGAACACTGTTGAACATGGTCAAGAGGGACACGGCCTCGCCATCAGGCGAATTTTCGGCATAGGGCACTAGTTCCTTAGGATCATCTTCTCCATTCCATGATTTCGATGAAAAGTCGAGCTGGGATACAAGAAGCGACATCGCTCTTATCAGCTCGTTCCTGGGGTCGATATTCCTTCTATCGACATCTTGAGGAAGGATGTAAATTCTAATGAAACCATGGCCGTTAAGGTTAAAGACGGGACTAAAGGACATCTGAATCCATCTACTTTGCCATAGTGCTATAAATGGCTCCAGGAGAGGTAGACCTAAAAGCACCCCCCGCACAGGGCTTGGGAGACATGCAGGCGTAGGGATATCATTGACGCGACGAGAGATGAACTTCCATATCTGTGGTTTAGAAGCTTCCCGGTATTCAAGCGGTATGAGGCTGGCATCATCGACTGATAATGTAAGACACCCAGCAGGGATGAATTTGTTGAGCCCAGGGATATTTATTCCGGACGCCATCACGGCGAGGTACTGGTGGTACGATACCGGAGTGGTGTTAGTGAAGGCGGATCCCGTCCATGAGTGGCTTAAGAGATGGAAGTATGGCTAAAAACGATGTTCAGTTCATTTTAAAAGTGGGAGACGGCGATAAGATCACACGAAGAGGCAATAACGAATCAGCAATTATTCAGAAGGAAGTTGCAGCTTTGATATACCTAGGTTAGGTAGGTAAGATGTATTAGTAAGAAAGAACAGGGGAATGTAAGCACGCATTTATCCAGGTACGTAATACCGCTTAGTCGATTACATTAGGGCAAGTTATCCAGTTTAAGTTACTTATCGAAATTATTACTAACACATATCTGATATATTGACAAGTGTGGCTTCCCGAACGTTATTAACTTGGCTATAAGGCATAGCAAACAGACTAACCTGGGTTAGGTTAATAGTGCCCATCATAAGAACACTTCCACATAAGGTACAAAGTGATTTAAAAATAACTGTTTAACTTCCAGTTAAAGTTTGGCTATATACGGTAGTAATGCAAACTATGATATCTAAGCACTAATAAAAGTACAAAACAAACGGAACGGCCACACGCTCGGCCAAGGGTATCGAAGAATTATGTTATGTATAGAAGCCATCGCTACCGTGATTACCTCCCGATAGACTCTCCTGAAATCAATCCACGGACCGTATGGATCAAAGAATACTGCAATACTGAAAAAGGTTCTTCTTTTCCTCGTAATCGTAAACCATATTAACTCCTCGATGATAATAAAAGACGTAGGCACCAAAGCATTAATCCTGAAGGGGGAAGAAAAGAACAAAAACCTCTCGTAGTCCTGCTCGATGAACATAGTATGCTTATCAAATGGTATAATTCGCAAACGCCTGATCAACTAGATGTGTAGTGCATTAAATATTACGCGGATCCGTCCAAACTCTCTAAAGCCCTTCTCGCGACCTCTATTTTCCTTCGGTATGCTCGATAATCAGCCGAACCACGGTTGGATTCGGCCAAGCCGAGGACACATCGGCCAAGGCTAGCAACCAAACGCTCAACAAGTATTCGGTCGTCTTTTTGTAACATCTCAATTGGTGTAGTCCTGCTGTCTCCGCTCTGGCTGCTCGAAGCGCTCTCGCTTATAATGACTTCCGAAATTTGCTTCAACTCTCGGTCCGGTGATTCTCGTGGTGTCAGCATACCACCGTTGACCCTCGTTTTGTTTACCAAAGGGAAGCTCCTATGTGTCTTACCCGAGTCCAACGATGAGACAGAGGGGCGATGCATGAATGCCGCCGCGCTACTTTGCGGTCGCCGGATATCAGAAGTTCTAAATCGACTCTTATCGGAATTGGAATCGCTCGTCTCGGCGGAAAGACCACCCCGTCTCGCCGTATCTGGTGTATGTGTTCGGGCGCGTTTGGGTACTATAACGCCATGCTCGCGGTAAATCTCCACGTACTCGCGCTCCGCCCTTGTACTTCCACCTTCCGTAGCCGTTGCAAACGAGTCTACAGATGAGATCGAGCCGGTACTGCCTCTACGGGAATGTCTTCCGATCCCACTGGAACCCGATACAATTCTAGGAGGTGCAACCGGGCCGCGAGTAGTCTCAACCGAATCTTCTGAGCTGATACTCTCACGACTGCCCTTCCTCATCCGGCTTCGGCTCATACTACCCATCGCACTGTGTAGGAAGAAATGTTCATAATCGAAAGCATCTTCACGATCCTCATGAGAAACCTGGTTTTGGACGGAGTCGTAATACGAAGAAGCGCCACTCTCGCTTGCACCGTCGTCTATCAGGTCCTGTTCGCTTTCTTCTCCCACTTCCATTTCCATTTCTACTTGCACCCGTGGCTCCTCGTATTTTTCTACCCCACCACTATCATCATCATAGCCATCCTCGGTTTTCATGTCAAAGTCGTCTTCGACTTGGTTGGTCGTTGCTGGATCGTCGTCCTCGATCGAGCGAGAGATACCCCCGACGTCTTCCGATTTCGCTAAAGCGCTTTCCTGCGTGGAGAATCCATTTGGAATCTCCTCTTCACCGGCCTCGGGTACCATACGTTTCACTGCCAAATTCCTTTCACTGACACTGATACTGGATACATCGTCATTGGAATGGTGTGACTGATAATCGTCATGAATAGAGCCTTCATCATCATAATTTGTTGTGCCAGCGTACCACTGGTCGACCTGGGCGTGGGTAAAAGGACTAGGAGTCCGGAGGCTCTGGATACTTCGACGCTTCAGACTATCGGCTCGGGCCTGGTCTCTTAACGTAGACAATCTTCCCTTGAGATCTTTCATTTGGTCTTTGAGATCTTTCATCTGCGCTGTTGACGCAGACCGTCTTAGCCCCTTGTCCGTATAAGATCCGAAAGTTGGACTGAGAAAAGTGTCCAATCTCGGTCCCTCCAAACTCGGTCTCGACGAATCCAAGTCTTGCGAAGCATCATCCTCACTCAACGGCCCGAGGATGGGCTCCTTAGCATACATCGACGTTTTACCGCCCTCGTTAATATAATCCGCACTACGAGGGCTGTGGAGGGGCGGCCGATATCCACCTGCTGCACCTAAGGCACTCGAAGATCTCGGCACATATACGCCCGGCTTCACTACGTCGAGCGGAAGAGTGGGGATATTGTTCTCGCTAGATATTCTTGTGTGGTTATGCCCGCTATTACGATGACTGGCATCGTGGTCACGGTGGATCGCAGTCGTAGGCCGGGACATTGTGGGCGAGGGTGTGGAACCCGAATCAGTGGATAGGGTAGGAGAATAGAGAGTCGTTCGCGCCCGGCTGAGGTTCCCCTCCATAGTCTATTCAATGTTAGCTACACGTTCAGACCAGCTGCGTTTTAGGGACTCTTACTGTCAATCGCCGTTTGGCATTCGCCAAAATCTGCTCCGCTCTTCGACTTAATGCAGTAGAGTAACGTTCTTCATTAATTCTGTCCCGGACTTCCTTACTTGTCATTATACCCTCCCGAACCAATGCATCGTCGGCGTAGGAGTCTGCAACACTTTCCTCATCGTCTCCTTGAAAGTTGCTATCGTCTACACTAACGGTGTCGTCGAAATCGGCAAATAGCGCACCCCGATCGTGGGTGGTAATGGTACTTGTTGAGTCTATTGACTCTCGCCTTTCGCGCGATGAAAGCTTCGAATCCTTCTTTTTAAGCGTCTCATATTGCATCAGCGATACTGGTTGTATCGAATCGTCACTACGTGTAGACCCAGACCGTGCCCTATTCGGAGGACAAGTACTCTCAACCTCTGTGACTTCACCAATATCTGAAAGCATCGTTCCATTTCCATATATAATGGGAGTTGTAGGGGTAACGGGCCCTGTGAAAGCCTGAGGAGTAAGATCGAAGCCCATATTGGCGACTTGTGCGTTCTTCCACATGGTCAGAGGGGATTGTGATCTATCCGGCGAAGAGAGATAGGTATCATCGTAATCTGGCAATATCATGTCTGGGTTGGTCAGCGTAGGCGACGCTGGCTGAGGTGGGTAGGACATTGAGCCAGATACCGACCCCGAGGCCTGGGCCTGGGCTGGTGGTGTAGTGACGGTTCGCGTTGGCGACATGAGGTCGGCTAACTGTCTCGGATATCGTAGAGGTTGGGTTGTCTTTCCCACGGAGTACCGATGTAGAGTATTCCCGAAAAAAAAAAAAAAAAAAAAAAGCTTGCGCGGTGATGATCAGAAACAAACAGAAGCAGGTGACTGGTTAAAACAGCCTGCAGACTGCAATTAGCCGCACCGCCCTTCGCGGGCAGATGCAAGCGTATCAATTAGGTTGATACCGGTGTATCCAATATTCTCCCAAAGAGCTTGTGCAAATTCGTAACTTCGTATAACCCGAATGCAACCAGAAGGAAGCGAAGCGATATTTGGTTGCGATAAGTACCAAATCACATGTAAGTTGGTTCGAAGGGAATAAAGTTCGTTCGGACGAGCAGTTGTAAAACCTAAAACCTGCAGCTTAAGGTCTTAAGTCGAAGGGATCGCTGCAAATGCTATATGCGCTGTGGACAATCAAGAAGACACAAACGTCGCTAGGAGAAACTCGGAAAGGATATCGGGTGCGAATTTTCGAGCGTCTATACAAAAGCGGCAGCTTCACGAATTCCAAGAATTACCATGACGGAAATGGTGAAAAGAATTAGGACCAATCTTCCTCCAAGCCTAATATCCAGAAGACTCAACCACCTCGTTTTCTTTACCCGGGGTTTGATATAGGTCGACGATGTCGGTGTCAATTAAGTCTTGAGTCAAGTACGGCTTCGTTTGATCGAACCGTAAATCGCACCGGTGCTCTCGGCAAAGTTGTCTTGGAATTAATTGTAGTTCAGAGGCGGGCGAGGAACACGAGGCTATTGGGTTCAACCTGGTAAATGGAAGCAAGTGGGTGGTGGTAGGTGAAAAGTGACAGGTACTAGGTGTACATGTATAATTGTCTTGTACCAATCCCAGTATTTACTACACTTTAGATTCATATACATGTATTAGTGCAACCACTTTAATTGGATGCTTGGTGCTGCCCGTACCTGGACCCGTCTGGATCGTCAGCTCTGGGGTGCTCCTAGTTGATTAATTGGTTGTTCAACAAGGTGGAGTCTTTTTGAAATGACGAAGCCTCCTTTTGGTTCTCGGATCACTTAGACCCTAAATTTTGTTAGCGCAAGCCAGCGTTGCACCTACCGGCTTTGGCCATGTGAGCTAACCTAGAGCTTTGCCGCTTTGCTGCTTTGCTGCTTTCAGACGCCAACTTTCTGTAGCAAAGCCTGTATCGTATTGTACTAGGTACTCGTGTATTGTGAATCTAATGAAAGCCGGGAAAAGAATTCAACTAGAGAAAAAGCGATATAAACATCCACATTACTATACCATTACCGATCATCTATTCCGAATAGTTCTTTAGTTCTTACTCAGGTTACCTAAAACCCAACAAGAGGATTATCGAAATATGGTTAGAGCACGGGAGACGATAGGCTAAAATACGTTCGGTAAAAGGTTCTATGCATAACGAGATGAATAAACCGGGTTTTATTCATGCCACTCAGCCCAAGGAACGAGCTTCCATATTCATGCATGCAGTCAGCTAGGATCCTCAAAATTTGCTAGAATTCTCTCGAAGCTGTGATTGTTGAAATAGGGGGGTTTGGAAACAGAAAACAGACGTGCAATAGGACGACGTGGTTGCTCTTGGTATCCCCTGTCACGTTTCAATGCGAACATGCAGAGACGGCAATGCTCCATCTTTTTACATGTAAAATTGTGTACATACTTATACGGACCCTATGCTGACCGTACCTAATGAGGTACCTACTATATGCAAGTAATCTGGCACATACATAATAGCAATATGCAGCACATGCATTTGGGTCTCTTCTCATTAACAAAAAGTCAAGGGTTTATGCATTGGATAGATTAGGTAGGTAGATAAACCACATATCCAAGATGGATGTACATATGAATTAAATAAAAAAATATGGGTAGATCGTCAATATTTATGGTGATCAATCTATTACCACCTAGATTGCCAGCGTCCATCTTGCATCTCGCCATTACTCCCGGATTACTCTCGCATTATCGTCCACGATGAGGATAATACAAGCATGGAATAATGGAATAAGAGGCTTGGAAAGGAAGCCAGCGGAGCTCCCGGCGCATTGGGACGGTCCGCTTGGACGCGCTAATAATATCGTACCGGTCAAAACAGTCAAGTCGAGATTGGTTCATGGCTCTTTTGCCTTTTTCGCGACTCGAGCATTTCCACAGTTTCGTGTTTCACAAGTGGATACATGGTAATTCAAATCTGCGCTATTCCTTATTCCGCATACATGGTATTATAGACCTGCAGGCAGAACCGGTCGTGGATATTCAGGTACCTGCAAATCGCTCTAAAAGAAGAGTTATGTAATAAATTTCCGAGCTCGCTCATTGGCTTGTGGAGCTAAGCTACAAGCCCCATCTTAATTTGACCGTGTGGAATTTTCACGGCATTTTCCACATTTTCAATTTTGACCTCTTTTCATCACCTTTTCACACGAGTTTCTACCATCACCCCAAACACCCAGAGCACCCAGAATAACTGGTCAACTAGCACCACCTGCTTAATGTTGAGGGCATTCTATGCCACGTGCTAAGCCAAGTGATAAAAGGGTAAATAGGAATGCGGAGAAGATGGGGGAATAGTAGCAATGAATCCAGTGATCATTGTCAAAATTTTGTACTGAGTTTTCGATCGTACTAACAAATTAGTTCCTCAGTATCAAAACGTAAGTGGATTTTAAACTGTTTGTCATCGCCTCTTCTCCAAACTGCTAAGTGATGAGCAATACCAAGAATTCTGCAATGCTGAACAGCAGCCTCTCGGGGCTTGCCAACCTGTGGATACCTTCTTGCCTGATAGTAGTATTTCTCAACCCGTGGCTTTATCATATTATTCGTAAACTAACCACGAAGGCAGGTCTTTAATGATATCGTGCTATTAAAAGGCAAGGGATGGGATATATGCATCTGTAGCGCAATATACAATGGTCGACTCTACAGTTTAATATACATATGTCCATATTTAATAAGAATCAGGCCTTTAAGATTAGATTTCACTTCATTCGGACACCGACATACAAGAGCGAATATACTCTAGTTTGTGTCTTAGAATACTTATACAAGCACTTGACAGCAGTGCTACGTATGACCAACAGAGCTGCATGGGTGTCTGACCTTCAATAGTTCAAATTAATAAACTCGATCTAACGTAGGTAGCAATATATATAAGAGTTCTTCCTCCCGCACCTATCCGTAATTACGTATTAACAGGGACAGCTTCCGGGTACCTGTTTCCACTAGGTTTCAGCTTCGCAAGCGTAGCATCAATCTGCCTCATCTCCTCATCCGAGATCTCAACCTGCACAGCATTCTCATTGATACGCGCGACGGTGGTAGCACCCGGGATCGGGATGATCGTCTTAGGGGCACCCTTGCGCCAGGACGACAATCGTATGGTCCAGCTGATAGCCAGCTGGGCTGGAGTCACACCTTTCTTCTTGGCCAGCTCTTCGACTTGTTGAGCTAGCTGCAGGTTAAGCTCGAAATTTCCCGGTTGGAACCATGGCCACGACCGTAACTCGGGCTTCACGTCGTCAAGGGATTTGATCTGCCCCGTTAGGAAGCCCCGGCCTACGGGCGAGTATGCGATTAAGGGGATGTCGTGTTGTGCACAGGCGTCGGCTACGCCGTTTTCGAGGACTTCTCTGCTGAATCTTCATGGGCCCGTTAGTTAGTTATCTATAATATGCTTCCGGAAGACGTTCCGGGGGTAATATGCACATACAACGAGAGTTCAACCTCAACACCAACAACCTTAGTAATCTTGACGGCCTCGTGAATTGTCTCGGCCCTGACCTCAGAGAGCGAGATGCCTCCAATCTTGCCTGTTTGAATGTCTAAGACATGTTCGTTAGTTTGGGCCTTCGTAGTTCGATAGAGGTAACGGGATATCCAGTCCGAAGTTTCGGAATAATAAAGGACAATAGGGGGTTGCACAACTTACACTCCTTCTCGATTACTCCGAAGGTCACGCTTAGAGGCACCTTAGGGTCGCGGCGTGCAAACTCAAAGATGTCAATCTTTTTGCGGCCCTTAAGCTGGGCGATACAAGTGTCGATAGACCGACGAGTTCCTTCCGGGGTACCATCGGCCACACGTCCATCGGGGCTCATACCACCCTTGATGCTAAGCACGACTTTATCGGCGTCTTCAGGGTATTTTGCGAAATAGCGCTCCAGGAGCCATAGGGAGTTCCTCTCGGGTGGTCCGTAGAACTCGCCGCCGTTCCAAAAGTTCATGCCGTTGTTCAGGGCAGTCTTCATGGCTTCGAATGCTTGCTCCTCTGGAACAGGCTCCGCCCTCCAGGTCAGGCCCATCAACCCGTATCCCGTAGGTCCTATTTCCTTTCCGACGAGCGTAGGCATATTGGCTGTTTCGTCTGTTTCTTTCTCTCAAAGGGGGTGTGTAGATGAGTTTTCCGAGCTTGCTAGTTGACTGCGAAGGTTTAGTAGTTTGATATAGTTCAAATCTTGTTGATTCACTGCGGTGACGAGACCTTTTATAACAAAACTTATATGGGCGTCGAAAACATCGAATAGCCGCACATCTAGCCACACCACGGTGATTGCAATGGTGCGTACCATACTACGTCAACGGTAACGGTTTTTGCGGGACGGCTTTAGTATCTCGGCTTTCCAGTACCTCCACACGCGAAACCCCGATGATTCCAGCCCCTTACTCTAAGAGCTAATAGAGTTGGTTAAACGGCGCATGTTTGTAGATATTAAACTTCCGCAAGTATATTCCGCCCTGCCAAGTTAGTGATAGAGTATAACGAATATCACGAATCCTAGTTGCTTGAACTTTTTAGAATATTACCACGATAGCTCTCACGATCTTAAGAGGATAGGGCAATCCATCATTACATACGAATACCTGGATGTCTATTATTAGATTATTCAAATACTATTCACCCAAGTTCTGTGAGGATTTTACTGATCATCCACCACCTATGTGCTAAAAGGTGAATGCATTGGTGTGAATCTGTCCCAGCATATACCAAACTACCTTGCTTATTAACTCACTCGGAGTTAAGAGTGCCTAGACCCAATCAAATTTTGAAGCTATTATTAACGGAGACTACGAGACTACGAATTCGAATCCCTTATGGTTTAGCCATAACCTAACTTTGCATAGTTTGCTTAACTAACCTAACTTAGACCTTTCTTAATCACGTAACTTTAACACTACGTATTGCGGAAGTTATTCTTCTCGAAATATTTGTAAATTGCTCGAGTGGTATAGATCGTACGAGGATCGAATACCTAGGTAGTTAGTCTAATCCTTGATAGTATTACAGCTCATTCTTTATTCGCTGAGAGCATTCCAAGGTCTTCTCCAAATCTTAAAGCTCAAAAAGTATAAACGTATGGCATAGGTCAAGTGGTAATCACAAGAAGCAAGCGTACGCTATCATAAATGTAACATATTCAATTGTTTCATTATATTCGCCGTCAACCCGATGATGGACGAAATTTATGCCGACGGATTTACGTGACCCACAACTAAATCATCGTGGAAAAATATATGGCTCACATAGCTCATTTTTTCTGCATCCCCTGCAGGTACTGCTGCCAGCCCACAGACTGTATCCTCTCGTCCTTGGCCAGCACCTCGTTTTTCATCTTTTCCTGGTAGCGTTTCATCCTCTCCGCATATTCGGGATATGCGCCACCTAAAATCCGGATCGCGAGCAAGGCGGCGTTGGTTGAGTTACCGATTCCGACTGTAGCGCAGGGAATGCCCCTTGGCATTTGCACAATGCTGTGTAAACTATCTACACCATCTAGCACCGATGCCTTCACAGGAATGCCTATTACCGGAATATGTACTTCGGACGCGAGCATACCAGGTAAGTGCGCAGCGCCCCCTATTTGTCGACATTAGTAAGGACAAGGGTCTCGCTCGGTCATTCTCCTGGGTAATTGGGGATGATGGATATGGGGTAAAGTCATCGCTGTTTGCTAACTACGGCGAGTTTCACACGTCGGGAGCGGGTTGGCATGAAGACAAGAAAGATTCTAGGTACTAACCTGCTGCTGCAATGATAACCTTACAGCCTGATTTCGACATTTCCGCTGCGAAGTTCATCATATGATGTGGTGTTCGGTGTGCCGATGTTATACGGACTTCGTAAGGCACATTAAACTCATCCAGAATTTTTAGGCCAGCGGCCACGGTGGTTAAATCTGAATCCGACCCCATAGTCACGGCGACTAGAGGCACCGCTTTCGTTCGCGTTGTTTTCTCCTGTGCAGGGCTCTTCAAGCCAACACGTTCTGCTCGAATCTCATCCATGATGTTGATAAGGGGGGTTATCGTCTCGGCTAGGCGCTCGACAGAGGAGAATCCTGTGGCGGTTATATGCCCGATTTTCCGGCCAGGCTTCGATTCTTTCCCGTAAAGGTGTACGTATACGTCCGTAAATTCATCATGCATACTCTCTGCAAGCTCCACGAATTTATTGTGAGAAGTAGGTTGGGCACCGCCCAGGATGTTGAGCATAACTGCGGAAGGCACCCGCGCGTTCAGATTTGCGCCTTTCTGCGGGATAAGGTCTAATATAGAGTAGAGTTGGGCCTTGTATTGTGAAAGTTGAGGTACGGCCTCAACTATAATGTTTATAGTTAGTAACTGCTAGCCGGGAACCCCCTGGGAGAGAATAAGGCTAACAAGAGGTCTTGAACCCCAGCTCATCATTGGATCTAAAGGGGGAAACACGTACTAGTAAAATGGCCAGAGTTGTGCGGGCGAGGAGCAACTTCGTTCACCAGGATCTGGCCATCGGCGAGCAAGAACATCTCTACAGCAAAGACTCCTCGGCCCCAAAGACTAGCTATAACATCGCTTGCTACCTTTTGTGCTCGCTTCTTGACATCTTCCGGTATACTCCGTGGCGGGTAAAACACCTTGGTGCATATGCTATCTTCGTGTATGGTTTCGACGACGGGATAAGGGTAAACGTGCTTTAGCTTGCCGTTGTCATCCTCCGTTCGTAATACCATGACTGAAAGTTCCATTTCGAAAGGCACCCACTTTTCCGCATATAGCGGTTGGTCTCCCATTTGTGTTATGGCGTTTTTCAAGTCCTCCGGCCCGCTGACTTTGAAATTTCCACGACCATCGTATGAGCCTTTGCTGCCTTTCAACATGAAGGGAAATCCATATTTCCAAGCTGCCTCGTCAAGCGAATCGGCTCTCTTCTCTCCAGGCTCTATAGCCATCTGCTCAGTGACGGGAATTCCATTTATGGCGAAGTATTCCTTCTGCTGATACTTGTCTTGGATGAGGCGTATAGTCTTCCATGACGGATGTACGGGGACTTTCTTTAACGTAGTACCATTTCCATCCGGCGAAGGCACTTCTACGCCTTTTGTCGCAATCTCTTCTAACACTTCCGTCTCCACGTGTTCAATCTCGACCGTGAGGAAGTCCACACGGGAGGCGAGCAGTTTGATCTTCTCCGGGTCCTTGAAAGATCCAGTAACGTGTAGACTGTTTTGATTAGCTTGTTTCGCCGGGCAATCCTCAGCGTCGAGGATGGCAATTGGTATTCCTAATGGCCCTGCGGCTTCACAGAGCATGCGCCCAAGTTGTCCGCCTCCCAACAACCCAATAACAGGCTTCTTTGCTGCCATTATAGGAGATGATATAAGGAATTGAGATTTAAAAAAAATGACTTATAAGTGACAAACCGAAAACCCCTCCAAAAAGATAGAAATTATTGATAATAGCGGAGCCAAGTTTACGATATAGAATTATTACAGGGGTTTAATCGAATATTTTAGCTTGTGCTACCCCTCCATCTAGCTCTCTACTAGCTTCTTTCACCCCACCAAGCAGCCCAAGATCAAGATTTCGTCACTTCCATCGATATCGATATATAGGTACATACCTACTCTTATTAGCTTCAACAACACCAACATATATCATATATTAATGCAACAAGAATTCAATTAATATAATTACGAGTAATTATATGATTTTGATTTTATTATCCCACTTTCACGAAAATAATGTCTCAGGCGATGGTATTATAACCACACAAAACGCCCCCGTCGCAACATGTCCCATCTCGCATCTGATCGCAAACGCATACCCAGCTGACTTACAAGATGGCTTCCCAAGGAAACGGAGCCCGGCTCCCCCAGCCCAAGATCCAGTAACACTCCCCCACCCCCTCTATACCTCCTTCTCTTTCTAAATTATAATCTAACACCGCTCCCAGCCCCCTCAAGCTCTTCGACGCCGCCAAATCCCAATCCCGCCTGCTCTACGCCTGCGCGCCTATGGTGCGCTACAGCAAACTCGCCTTCCGGCAGACCGTCCACCACTTCGGCACCGACCTATGCTGGACGCCCATGATCCTCGCCAAAGAGTTCAACCGTAGCCCCGTCGCGCGCGACAGCGATCTGACCGTCTCCAGCAGCACCGAGGAAGAAGTCCCCACTATAGCCCAGTTCGGCGCCAACGACCCCCTCGAGCTCTCCCGCGCCGCCTCCCTCGCCGCCCCTTTCGTCAACGGCGTAGATCTGAACTGCGGCTGTCCCCAGAGCTGGGCGTGCGCCGAGACGCTAGGCGCCGCGCTGATGAATCGCCGGGAACTGGTGCGCGACATGGTAATCGCGACGCGGGACCAGCTCGCGAGCGACGGGTGGGATGTGCGTAGTTTCGGCGGCGCTGATTCCCATGCCAACGGGCCCGTGGGGCGTAGCGTGAGCGTCAAGATTCGGGTGCATAAAGACTTGCGTCAGACGGTCGATTTCATAAACACCGTGCTAGGCGACGAGCACCGCCGGAATATCGATTGGCTTACGATCCACCCGCGCACGAGGAGTACCCCTAGCAGCACCCCTATTAACGTCGAGGCGCTTGAGCTACTTACGTCTATGTTCGGCACGAAACTGCCGATTCTCGTCTCGGGCGATGTATTCACCTTATCCACGCTTCCGTATACATCACACCTCCTCGACCCTCAACCCACATTCACCACTTCCACCCCCACCTCCACCTCCGGTGCTCTACCTTCTAATCCCTCTAACCCAAAACCAAAACTCCACATCCCCAACCTCGCAGGCCTCATGTCTGCGCGCGCCCTGCTCGCAAACCCAGCCCTCTTCGCCGGCTACGACGCCTGCCCCTGGGAAGCCGTCGACGTGTTCATGAACAACGTCGCGCGAGCTCCGCTGCCCTTAAAACTAGCCGTACATCATCTCAACGAGATGTGCGGGCCGGGCTTCGGCCCCGACCGCAACGCCGCTCTTCTGACGAAAAAGGAGCGCATACGTCTTAACGGGATAGGGAACTGGATCGACGTCATAGATTACATGGACGAGATCAAGAGTCAACAGGGAAGAGGGAAGGACGGTATTGTACGATTTGCTTGAGATATTCCGGGTATGGGACGGGAATAGACAGGATGGATAGAGACGCACGTTTTTGGAAAAATAGATACCCAGTGCGATATGTAGACAATGTTCTATATTCTATAATCAAAGCCACGGTAGACACAGCATCAATATCAAGTCAAGGGCACACACGCACACGAAGAAAAAAAATGATGATTATGATTTATGCATTCCATACCTAACCTGTGGGAGTTTGGCTAATACCATGCCTATCAGAAAGTCCGGTATCACGTAAGGGATCCCCCTCTCTTCCATCTTCCGTCCTCCCTTGTTCCCCCTTAAGGAGATGGAATACCTCTGCTACACACCCCTCATAATGCAATGCACCTATGCGTCCATTCTACTGTACAACACATGACCGTAGTAGAACGTTAATGTAACAGAGGTATCACAGACCTGACCATGAGGAAATAACAAAAAAAAAAAAAAGCATACCACCGCCCCCCGCTCCCCCCTCGCCTCGAGGGAAGAAATTCAGAAGTGTGCCGCGGTCAAAAACTCCGCTGTTTCCCTTGAGCCGAGAACGCCGCATGAGGCCCCTAAGGCTCGCGTAGGAAACAATAGTTAATAAAAAAAGACAAACAAACAAATTAGGCATTTCCGAACGTATAGCCCTTTTTTTGCCTCCTTCAGTCCGGTAGGTAGATCCCGTAGCCTTGCCTCCTATGGCCATTAAACTGTTGTATAAATCACATTACGGGTTTGGTAGTAGTAGTAATAGAGATCGAAGTCGCGCCGGCTATCCCAAGTGTAGAAGTCGGAACCGGAATAATAGCCCTGTTTCTTGACGTAGTGAGCTTGGAAAATAGCCGGGGTCTTGCGATACTTGAAAATTGGTAAAAGGCATATCAGACGTTATTTTCGGCTGATAGTTGCATATCCTGAGTCGGAGTCACCTGGGCCCTCGGGTTCAGGCCATTTATCTCCACTTTGAGAATCTCCTTTTGACTTGTCGTCCAGAGATGGTGCAGTCCCCTATTCATACACCTCGCCCTCATCGTCATCCGAGCCAAGACGTTGGCGTTTAGGGTCTCGGCTCTCCGATGCGAGCGATTCGACTTCTTTTCGCTTGGTAACATTTGTTCCGGGGTGTAGACCGGGATTATTCGCTGCTTCCTTTAGGACGGCGTCTGAGTCACCTGGGGCAGCCTGGGAAGCGGACTCGGCAGCGGCCGTGTCAATCTCTCTTTCTGCTGCTGCCTCATCGACGCTCCCTGCTTTGCCCTTGGGGCTCTGAGTAGCACTATCGGTTCGAGGAGTTCCATTAGTTGAACGTATATCGATGTCCTCGCCTCTTCTTCGGGTACTATCGAGGATAAAGACGGGAGATTGCGAGTATGGGTTCTCTTGTTTGCGCAAGGGATTCTCAATATAGAAGTCCTTGAGAACCAGTATCGCCTTCGCACAGTGATCCTCATTTCCATTCAACGCCTTCCACCACGGCTCGCCATTCACATCTTCTATTCGCTCACCAGTGAAGCAGCTAGAGAAGAAGATAGCCGCGATGGCGATGTCGCGCGCGTCCATAAGAAGCGGCAAGGTGGTCAGACATGAATCATTTAGAAATGCCCATGCAGCGTGCCGCAGGTTTTTGTTATGGATCGATTGTAGCTGACCGAGGAAGTCGTATAATTTGAAGTGTGGACTTTCAATCATGAGATCGAAGGTCAAGTTTTCAAGCATAACTTCCTCAAACATGAGGATACTATCACGCCATCTCCAATATTCTTTGGACTGTTCATCTACGACGAGCTTGACATTCTTCTGTGCAACCTTTGCAACCGCGATGATTATATCCTTGGTCTTTCGGCAGTTTTCTTCCGTCTTGTTCGCCAGGAAAAGGGCGGTCGCAGCGATGTTCTGCATCGGATACGGTTAGCCGTGTTTTTGTTGAAGCCGTTTGGATCAATTATGGGCGAACTTACATAGTGGTGTATTCCATGCTTCTCTTCGACCATGCTACATCGCATAAAAAATCGGTGAAAGAAGACGCCGGCAACATAGAGGGTTGTCTGGGGAAGTTCGAGTAAAATGCCGGCCTGGTATATAAAGTTGACACCCTTTGCTCGTCTTAGCCTTTCCTCTTGCGGCGATAGCCCATCCAGTATGCTGGGGCTACTAAGGACTTCATCCTGACTAAAATACCATTGGTTCGGCATGGTGAGAGGTGTTCCGGCGGCTGAGCGGGTAGGTGATGGCGCGCTTCGTCGCGATTGTGATCTCGGAGGAGAGGTGCGCGACGAGTTCGTAGGTGGTGAAGGGGCTGGAGGAGGTATATCGCGTCTTCTAGATGGAGACTTGGAAGAGCTGTTAAGACTACCTGTTTTACTAGAAGGTGCGGGTGGAAGTTGGTATGTTTCCCGTTGAGGAGGAGGTCGGTATCTATCAACGCTCGCCATTTCGTTGTGGCCCGTGGCCCTTGTGGGGGGTGGGAAAGTCGAGCGAAGCAATCGTTAGAGCTCCGAACGGGCGACTTAAACCTTAGGTAAGTTGCCTAGTTCAAGGAACTTTTAGGTTTTTTTTTTTTGGTTTTGTTTTTTTAAGTAACGTTAATTAATTGAATCATCTCTTTCCTAATTTTTATTTTCATAAATTTATCAATTTGTGGTTATTTTCGATAGTGGAAAAGGTTCAAAAAAAAAAAAAAAAAGAAGCACTAATTAGTACAAAGAAATAGTTGGATGGTTAGATGTTAAGATTGATAGAATGGCGAGATGGAGAAATGGTAAAATGGTAATTTGAATGGTTGCTATCACTTTCCCTCTGAAGATCGCCCTTGCTTCTCCATCGGATTCGTCCATGAACCCTATTGGCGTGGGTCTATGGAACTTTCATCAGAGATCGGTACCTGATACAGTATGATCATACGTCATATACACGGTGTATATATACTGTGACGAATCATTGTCATGTTAGACGCATTCACAAATTACAACACTTTTTAATATCTCTTCTCCTTTCAACACACAGCAAGATAATTTTTATTGGGGTATCTTCCTAAATTGCTTGCATTTTCCTTTCCGTTCTCAATAATAATCCTTGATACAATTTTACTAAATCCCCTCCCCGTCATTTCGACCCCATAGCTTAACTGTCCTGTCGTGCCCACCGCTGACGATCCATCTTGCATCCCTACTAATATCTACACTTGCAACTGGGCCGGTATGTCCTTCTAAGGTTTGTATGAGGGTCCAATCATCGGCAGAAAACACGTTCACCTTGCGGTCGAATCCGCTGGATACGAAGAATGTGCCCGACTTCTTGGGGAGTTGATTTCCTTTGTCGTCGAGGCCCGGAGGGGTACCCATGATAGGATCATCTAATCCCTTATACCACCTGAGGTCTGAAACTGCACTGGTATGAGCTCCAATCCCGCCAGTCCTTTGGACCTTCCTTACGTCCCAGCATTTAATCCAGCCATCTGCGGACCCGGTCAAAACTCGGTAACCGTCTGAACCCCAGTCAATGCCATGGATAGGTTTAATATGTCCATCTCCATGTCCATCCAGAATCATGACTGTCCTTCCAGATCTCAAGTCCCATATTCTGCCAATGCTGTCCAAGCCTGCACTAGCTAGTAGTGACCCATCGGAGTTGAAACTAATAGCGAAGACACCTCTGGAGTGGCCTTCTTGCAGTAATAATTCCGTCGTCGACTCAACATCCCATAAGCGCCACGTAGTATCTTCCGATGCCGAAGCAAGATATCGCCCCGAGGGGTGAAACTCGACACGACATACGCGTTGACCGTGTCCCTCTAATGTTGAAAGAGGCGTATCCTTGTTTAAAGACCAGAGATTTACCTGGCCCTCGGCTCCTCCCGAGGCTAGATTGACCGATTCTGACGAAACATTGTTCTCGGGAAGAGTTGCACCGGGGAACCACGAGATGCCACTAACTCTGTTGGTATGTCCCCGTAACGTCATCTTCTCTTCCAATGATGGTATTCCGATCAATTTAATGGAGCCTCCCCAGTTCCCGGCGGCCACAAGCTCGCCATTAGGTGATATCCTCGTCATGCTGACATTTCTATCTCCTGCAGTCTGACTACCTTGAAGTTCGAATGCTTGTAGGCGTTCCTTGATCTCTTTGCGAAATTTAACGTGCGTTCGTAGAGGTATAGACGCTTCCTGCTTTTGAAACGATATCCTTTGCTTTGCTCGTGGAAGGGAGAAGCGAGCAATATCTTGCCGCGCTCGTAATAATTCGTCGCTGCCGGTTGTGTAAAATTCCTCTTCTTGATCTTCCTGATCCTCTTCCGGCGCATCTTCCATGGCGACATCTGGTGATTCTATCGGCGCTTGTTCCGCTTGTAGGGTCAAGAGTTCCCTCAATCTGTCTCGTCGATCTGCCGGGCCTTCACCGAAAAGTGTAATAGGTTCCCCGAGCTCTCGTAGCTTAGCACGTACTCGGCCATCATCCGTAGGTACCGCCATTGTTGCTGCTCGTCTCTTCCGTTCGAATTGCGATAGTATAGCTGACGCTTTTTCCGGCGCAATGCCGGCGGCTGCTGAGGGAATATCATAGTCGCGATCTACGGGGATCTCATCTAAGGCCATGCCACGATCCTAACGAGGAAAAATATGTTAGCTGAAGGCCGTCACAAAAGATAGTTGTAATATGCAAACTCACCTCTTCCGCTTCCTCTACATACGCCTGTCGCGCTGGGTGCATCATGATGGGCAATAGATACTAGCGACCAACGCTCCTCTATGCTTAAACGTTCAGTTTTATGATATCGGTCTTTGGTACCAAGTTGATATGCATACGCAATTTTAGGCAAGCCACCGGTGAGAAAAAGATATATTTACATATGTAGCTGAGATGGTAGCTTTTTTACCAGTTTCTCAAAGCCGCGTCGAAGGTGAATAAAAGTGGAAACTCTACATTAGTGGTCAAAGCTCCAAGTTTTTAGCTTGTAGATACAAGAAAGATACATAGGTACCTACCTACAAGATGGATCCATTCCATACAACAAAAAGTCAGAATGTCAGAAAGCCCAAAAAGCCAGTTGCAGTTGCCTCTAGATTTCGACTACTACATAGGTACCTAATATAAACAAGTCCATTCCCCAGGTCAACTCGAAGTACTAGACCATTAACTTAGGTAGGTAGGTACTTAATTCGCCAAGTCTGGCACGACTAATAAGTCAGTGTTCATATTAAAATTTAAGTGGGTGTCTAAACTCTGCTTTATGTTGGAAACATCAGTACTATCCTTAGAGCGCTGGACTCGGATTAAGACTCTTTGTCCAGTCTAATAAGGCAACATTGTCCATCCTTGTAGCTTCAAAAGGCAACATAGATGTCATCGCTACGTTTCAAGCGATGCCGAGATTCTTTGCAGATTCCCAGGAGGGCCGGCATGCGCTCCAACGCTGTAGGGGCAGGCTTTGACGAACCGAAGTCTACGAGCCTAAGTCCCATCCACGTATTAGGTTTACAATACTACGTCAACTTCTAATATACTCTAGCCTTAGGCGTATAGGGGGTAGTCGGGAAGGGATATACTTCATGCTAAGGATGGATGGTAGGAGGAGGACATTTCTTACGGGTTATAACTGTTTACTTTATAATACTAACTACCATAGTGGCAGTGGGGGGGTTGTTACAACCATAATAAATCGAAATATCGTTTTATATTTGAATAGCATTCCTTAACAGATATTTAAAT
>MU623591.1:13804-31321 GCA_025201765.1 Daldinia sp. FL1419 | reverse complement strand
AAATTATTAGTTTATAAATGGATAATATTTTTAATATTAATATTATAAAATTTCTTATAATAAAAAATAAAGTATTTAATGAAGTTAATATTAAAATATATTTTTAAAAAATATTAAATAAAAGAATAGAAGATTTTAATAACATTTATATTATAATTTATAACAATAATTACAAAATTTTAATTATTTAAAAAGATTAAGTTAAAAAATTTGAACCATTAAATATTAAAATTATGAATATAATTAATAAATTTGTAAAATAGAGGGTTTGAGGAGTTTATATCACTTCTATATATTAATTTAAAATAATTTTTAATTATTTAACTATTATTTAATATTAAAAATTAAAAATTAAGGAAATTAAGGTTTTAAATATTAAAATTACTTAATAAATAAATAATAAAATTTATAAATTTAAATATGTTGAATTAAATTCCTAAATTTTTTATTTATATATTTTTATTAATGGTTTATTTATAAATAATAAAGATTTTAATTTATAAATTGGATATATTATTATTTTAGGTAATAAGAAATTAATAGATTAAAATTATAAGATTAGGATTATTAATAATATAATTTATTAATTATTTATTAAATATAAATATATTATTTATAATATATTTATTAATAAAATATATAATATAGTTTAAGGTTTTAATATAAGATATATTATATATTATATTATTAATATTATATTAAAATGTTTTTTATTTCTTATAACCTTTTTTATTCTTTATATTAATTTATTCTTCTTATATTAATATTTGGTATAAATAGGTATTATTAATGAAAAAAGATTAATAATAAATTTTATAATTTTAAAATAATTATATAAAAATAAAAAAATAAATAATATTTATTAAATCCATAAAACCTATAATTTAATTAATATAATAACAAAAGTTTCCCCTAATAAAGCTATAAGAACATTAATAAAAAATAATTAAATTAATTTATATTTAAAGGGTTAGGTAAAATAAAGAATTAATAATGATTTATAAATTATTATTTATAAAAAGAAATAAAATAAATAATAGTTATATATTATCAGACATTATAAATCTTTATAATAAATAAAAGAAATATTATATAATTAATATATTATATATATAAGGATTTTAAATCTATTAAACTCAAAATAAATAATTTTCTTCTTTAAGATTTATGAATATACAAGTCTCATTATATTATTTTATTTATTATTTACTTTTATTGTTATTTCTCTTATATGTATGTTTAGCCCAACATTATTACTCTTTCTTAATAATTCTTATGGTATTGTAAATATAGGTAGTGATATAAATATAGGTTTATGTTGTAAATATAAAATGTGTAATAGATGTATAGTTCTTACTTAATACAAATTCCCCCAAAACCATTTTATTAATAAAAGAAACCTTAATATTATTTATTTATATATAATAAATATAAACCTTAAATTATAAATTTAACATTAAAATTATTTCTACCTTCCAAAAATCTTAAATTAATATAAAATATTTTAAAACCATATATTAGAATATGAAATTCTAGCTCAAAATCATACATTAAAATATGAAATCCTAAGGTCATTCGCCTTTTCTCATCAAAATCCAAATTTAATGTAAAATATAAATATTCTCAGAATCATACACAAGAATATAAAATCCTAAATTTAAAATTATATATAAAAATATAAAATCTTAAAGTTATTATATTCATTATTAAATTTGTTTTCTCCTTTTTAAATATCCTAACTAATTTGTGATCAATTTATTATCAATTACTAATTAATATTGGATGAATAAGGTACTATTACATACAATAATAAAAATAAAAGTATTCAAATTAATTCAATTAAAAATGGTTATAAAAAATAAATACATATTTTGATCATACAATTAGAATACGTGGTTTATATACAGGATTAAGGTGGGTCTTGTACCACCACCAAATCACATGATTAATATTCCACATAAAAGATTTTTTATTTAAATTGAAAAAAAGGTTATATAAATTGAAAAAGAAGGTATAAATTTTGAAGCTTTTAAAGAGGCTATTAAGGAAGGTCCCCTAAAATGGCAATATTAAGATTAATAATATTATAAAATTTATAATATTTTTAATTATAATGTAAAAAATTATAAAATAATAAATCTAATATTTAATAATAATAATTAATTAAATTTTAAATTAATTTTAATTATTATAATTAAAAGATGGACCGGATACCTGTAATATAATTTAAGTAGATTGGAGTAGTAATAAATAATAATAATAATAATAATAATAATAATAATAATATTATTATTATTATTTAATTAATTTCATTATAGGGCAAATTCTAATAAAAATATAAAAAATAATTAAAGTTATAATTATAAATTTTTTTCCAATTTAAAAATGCCCCATATTCTAAATTAAAGGCACTTTATTCCCCTAAGGCTGAACAATAATCGCAAACCTACCCCTGAAACCACGCTAAACCTTTTTACATAGAAAACTACCCAATCCGGTAATTTTATGGAGCTACTTCCATAAGAAAAAAAAAACATCAACATAATAAACCCTTCATAAATTCAGAATATAAACCAATGAAGAACAGGTATTCAATTGATTCAAACGCGGTAATCTTCCCTCTTTATTTTGGGTGCCACTTTTTTTTTTTTTTTTTTTTTCCATCGCGTGTTGCTTTCAGCCCAAAATTCCCATCCCATTCTTACCCATTCCGAATCCATAGCCCATTCAAGCCCATCCCATCCATCCTAAAGCCAATTTCTCCAAGCCCATCCACACACAACCAGCAATTCGCATCGAACGCATCTCCCCAGATTTTTCTCCTTTCCCTTTCCTATTCTCGTCAATATTGGGGACTGGTACCCTCTCCTGCAGCACATCACTTTTCAAGTTCAGGTACGTACGTATGAAAAGCCGCTGACCTTATGGCCGCATATGCGCACCCATCTCTCTAAATCCCCTAAGCTTACCATGTTGTTATTTTTATTATTTTTATTATTATTATTTTTTTAATTCCCCAACCCTTTTTTTTTTTTTGCCCGTGTCTAGCATTAAGTTGCTGTACATACAGACACGCTGCGTACACATCGCGCGTCACCAGCAAACAGCAACCTCCGCCTCACCTCTCACCTGATATTGTAATCAGATAGAAAGAGAAAGAGAGAGAGATACACAAGCACATCCAAATCTCTAGCCTCAACTATTCGTAGCAACATTTTTTTTATAAAAAAAAAATCCAAAGTCAAACTAGCACCTTCTCGGGGTATACTGCCGCGTGTTCCCAAGAGCCGCTGCCATTTGCTAGTTGCTTTGTTGTTATAGGATAGTGGGTAGGCTGGAGTTGGTAATCGGTGCTTGTGGTTGCTGGCTTGGTGCTGTGGTTGTCTGTGGTCTGGTCTGTGGTCACTTTTTTCCACCTGCATGCAATACATACATATACCTACCTGCCTACATGACCCTTACAACCTGGGCACCTATCCGTATACGGGACCAACCTAAGAGAGGCGCTCTATCAGCACGGTGTATTGTGCAATACGAATGCAGAGGCGCTGAATCACACGCGATACAAGCACTTTTGTACCTCTTACCTATTGTCCTTTTTTAATTCTTTTAGGCCTTTTAGTTCCCCCCCTTTTTTTTATTCCCTCCAGCTTAGCGAGGGTGTTGCTGTCTAATAATCCCCCCGAGAGATTCGACACACTCCTTGTCACTTCGAAAGCTCACCCCTCCAATACAGATATACCTCTCTGCCCGGTGTTCTCGTTGGTACACTACTGTCGCCGGAGAAAAAAAAAAAATTTCTTCTCAGACAAGCGGCCAAGCTCGACAAAGTGTTTTCTGAACATATTTAACTATGGGTAAGTCCACACCACCATCTTGATATCTTCGAGCTACACAAACGTCTATACAACGTGTAATTGTTTTCTACTCACCGGGTCTCGCGCATCTTCCGAGGCTTTGTTATTCTTCCTTTTCCCTCTCTGTTCCTCTTCCATAGCCCGTCATCCATAGCCCATTATCCATATATCCCTATTCATATCCACATCCCGCACTACCTATCCAGCTTTGTACAGGCGTACGTACATATATACTACCTGCATTCGCATACTCCCCGGCTACCGAATCAGATCCTGCCCTGGCTACCCGTTAACGGTATTCCTTCCCCCAAATCTTGCCTAGAGTCATAAACAAATGCCTCTGCGACGTGTTACTACCTTTCCCTCTACATTCGCGTCTGGCTTGTAACAGCCCACAGCATTGCCCGCTCCCATATTCCTACCTTCTTCCAAACCCCCCCACCACCCAATCACACTGTTCCCTGACACATTTTGCTCGGTTCACTCCACTAGTTTTTCTATCATCTTCACCTATCTACCCTTTGTGCCGTTTTATACAAGCCGCATCCCATCCCGAGGCCTTTAATACGCCGCGTTCCCTCCCCACCCCCGTCCCTAGACGCTTTCCCTTCCCGATCCACTAACGGTCTGGCCTTCGAACATTTCCGTATGTGACTACGGCACGTCAGATCGCTACTGTCGAAACTTTACAATTTTAAGGCTACCACTCATAGAAATTGCTTCCCTTTATATTCATTTATTTTCTTTTTGAAATTTGGGTTCTAACTCACGACCTTGTGAATAGCTGATTCCGGAGATACATATCGCCCTGTGAAGGTAAGCAAAAATCAGCAGTCAGTTTTCTGAGTCTGGTCGACCGGAATTTGGCATCCCTGCAAGACCCTCCAGAATTATTCGTCTATCATGCTTTGGCGGGTTGGTTGCTTTGAATGACGGCGAAACCTTAAATGAAGAAATCGTTCGTGTAAGGGGGGAAAGTTGTGCCTTACAGCTCCTCCCCGCGCTATCTTTTTGCTTTTGGGCTAGAAGGGGCACCAAGACAAATCGAGTCAGCTCTAGCATATAAAGTTTGCTCGATCTCCGAGGAGCCGCGTCTAAGTTATTTTGAACGTCGGGCTTTCTGTTAAATAGAGGGATTTTCTTACCACACCTCAACAAATCTGCCTAGCGGTTGCCTAGGTTTTGATAATCACTTCTGCTGATATTCGCTGTCTTATCAGCGTGCTGATTTTTGCTTCTAATGTCATTTATACCCCACCTAGATGCTGACGAGTCACAGCGCGAGAGATCTCGCTCTCCCCGACGTGGCCGTTCGAGGAGCCCGGGCCGCTCAGGTCGACGTCGATCATTTTCGCCGCGGAGCCGGTCTCGAAGCCGTGACGACTATCGTAGGTCGGATAGACGATCGCGATCTCCCATGACTGGAGCTGGGGCCCCAGTTGGAGGATCAGGTTCGGGATACGGAGGACCGCCTCAACGGTCTTACGAGGAACGTGCGGCAGCACGGGAACAGATGATGAACAACATTCGCGAGACGTCGCAGCAGGACCGACGCGTTTATGTCGGTAATCTGTCCTACGATGTTAAATGGCACCATCTCAAGGATTTTATGCGGCAGGGTGAGTGGCTGATTCATCAGTATCCAATCTGAATGAGTAATCTTATGACTAACAATGTTCCGCTTTATAGCTGGAGAAGTTCTCTTTGCCGATGTTTTACTACTTCCGAATGGGATGTCTAAGGTGGGCTTCTACACGTGATTCATGGCTGGTTTTCTCTTTGGTTCCTCCTCCTCTGGCTCTTGTTGGAATTGATGGATTGACGGGTTGGGACATTGTCCACGGGTTTTTGTAGGGATGCGGGTAAGCCAAGACCATTCACTCCAGAAGTAGGGTGTTCGAAACTTATATGCTAATACCTCGTAGAATTGTGGAATATGCTACAAGGGAGCAAGCACAAACAGCTGTCCAGACTCTCAGCAACCAGAACTTGATGGGACGACTCGTCTACGTTCGTGAAGTAGGGTACCCTCCGATATTCGTTATGTTATGGTAGATACTGAAGGCGGGGTTAGGATCGCGAAGCGGAACCACGATTTATCGGCGCAACCGGAGGCCGCGGAGGCTACGGCGGCGGAATGCAAGGCGGCTACGGCGGCGGCGGCGGTGCCGGAGGTGGTGGTGCCTACGGTGGCGGCGGCGGCGGCGGCGGCATGGGCGGCGGTAACCGCCAGATCTACGTGTCCAACGTTTGTCCATTCCCGCCCCTTTCCCTCTAGTTGCTAATTTAGGTGATTGGATCTTTTATTAATATCGCATATAGCTTCCTTACACCGTAGGCTGGCAAGACCTTAAAGATTTGTTCCGCCAAGCTGGTCAGTTTCCTAGTTTACTAATGTAATGTCTCCATATCGCGAGTCTGGTGCTGATATTTAGTTGTACTAGCTCGAAATGGACAAGTAATCCGAGCCGACGTTCATTTAGGACCAGACGGCAGGCCAAAGGGTTCCGGCATAGTCATGTTCGAACATCCCGAGGACACGCGTAACGCCATTCAGCAGTTCAACGGCTTTGAATGGCAAGGTCGTCTACTCGAAGTTCGCGAGGACCGTTTTGCTCACCAAGGAGTGGGAGGATATGGCCGAGGCGGTTTCGGTGGTCGTGGAGGTTTTGGCGGTTCCTATGGAGGTCGCGGAGGCTTCGGTGGTCGTGGCGGCTTCGGCGGCGGCGGCGGCGGTGGCGGCGGCTACGGCGGACGCGGAGGATATAGTGGCGGCGGCGGCGGCGGCGGCGGGCCCGCCAGCGGATTTGACGCTAGCAACTCTACACCGGCTGCCCCTAATCCGTTCACTGATTATGCCACTTCAGGAACCGACCCTAGCGAGACAATCTATGTCCGAAATGTATGGTTGCTTATATTCGTATTCTATTTGTCGCTAACTTCTGCAATAGCTTCCTTGGTCCACCAGTAATGAAGATCTAGTTGAGCTCTTTACAACGATTGGCAAGGTCGAACAGGCCGAGATACAGTATGAGCCCAGCGGAAGATCTCGAGGATCTGGTGTCGTTCGTTTTGATAGCACGTCGACTGCAGAGACGGCTATTTCGAAATTCCAGGGTTACCATTACGGCGGACGGCCTCTTGGTCTAAGCTTCGTCAAATATGTAACCCCAGGTGGAGGAGACAGCATGGAGACGGATGCGCACGGTGGTCTGACACAGGATCAGATTATGTAAAGCACGCCCCTTTCCGGTGTTTATTCTCGCTCTGCCTCGATCATGGACTTCATCGGGGTCGCCCAACGTCGCTAGAACTGCGATAGTTTCCGTACGATGACTACCACATGGGGTTCATCGATCTTCCCCGGAGATTAGGTGGGATGGAATGGGCGGGACCATGTCCGTTTTTGCATATCTGTATTATTTACTTCGTTCTCGTTTGACGTTTAGCACTCGCTTTGCCTCTATTTTTTTTATTCAACATGTATCCCTCTGCTGGAAGTGGCAACAAATCTGAGATCCTCATGGCGAGGAATTGCCGGGGATTAAGACCATCATTTCGGCGACGAGCTCCTACCATAACTAGTAATTTCGAAAGAGGGGAATGGCTGACTTCGCGGCGCGTTTGATCTGCGGTCTCCATTGATGATGACGAGAAGGCGAGCGGTCGACGCTCCATTTGTTCGGTGGGACAAAAGAAAAAAAAAGGGGGCATGTTTTTGTTTTTCTTTTCTCCTTTTGGCTGATTTTTTCCCTCACCTTTTTCTACCATTTATTAAAAAGGCGGCGATTATCGATTTGGGGGGGGGAGGGGGGTTTGTTAATGAAAAGCCCCCTACACTACTACATTACACTACGTGGAAATGAGAAAGCTTGAGACGCACAAAAAAATAATTTTAGATTGTACCTCGCGAATAGCATTCGGAATTTCTAGACATTGGGGTTGTTAGCCTGGCTCGGTTGATCCACTGTTTGTAATCTGGAGGGGCAGTGGATAGGGCATGGCATAGGCTTGAACGAGGTCTTTGCGAGAATAAGAAACGGTCGTAGGATTGAAATATGGTAATGTGTAGGGCGTAAGGCTGTAGGCTATGATGAAGGTGAAAAAGGCACGGCTGGTTACAGGTCTTGTCGAAAATCAACTTGGGTTGTATTTTACGTATCCCGCATGGCTACAATGATACATAGCAACAATCGTCTATCAGATTATCCGTACTTGTCTCGATACTAAGTTAGGGAACCTCCGGAAGGGATCCCGATTCAAATCCATAGATGACGCTCCAACGAAGCTCTAGGGAATAAGTTCACTCTTGCCGTTCATGGGAGTATTTTAGTCTACTCGGCTAGGGTGATACTCTACGTATGGCAAAGAGTTTAGCTACAACTCAAATTTCGGGTTGAAGTATAGGTAATTATAGTAACATAATGTCTTGTTGCTTCCTTCAATATAAATAAAGCCTACTCATGTCCCATCACTCCATCCCGGCCATTACTACATAATGCCGAAGTCGTCGAGGACAGCAGACAAGCTGACTTTTGGGATGTCTCGTATCATGGCTCGTAGATGTTCTATGTATGTATATATCGGCACAAGGGCATAAAATGGGTGCTAATAGGCCTCGAAGTTATGTTTCCCGGCCATGTTTCAGAGCTAGTAGCAACAAGGTGACCATCTACTCCGTAGTCTGACAGGAAGCCTGCTGGCATTTGTACTGATACTGTCTGTACCTGTCCATGCCAGTACTCCTAATCCAAAGCAAGAAAATCCTGCCCCTAGTCCTGACTCCTTGTCCTTTCCTCATAGCCCGTTATGATATGTCGTGTTGCCACTATCTGGCCATGTGGTACGTAGGTATTTAAGCCGTCTAGCAACTGTTCTAATCTAAAGACCCTCCTTGGTTAGGAACTTTACATAACGCCCCTCCGATCCAAATGCACCTGCTGGAATTGTTTCAGCATCGTTACAACACCGGGTCCGTCATCGCCGTCAGTAGCATTACTTCCCTCGCGGCTCAAGCCATGTCTCGGGGATCCCTCCCACGTACTCTCACCTAGTCGCGCCACGCTTTCTTCCACGTCGCCATCATCCGTGTACGCTGTATCGTGTCGGCGTATAACACTTCGCGAGGGCCCGTCTTCCATCGACTCCTCAATAATATCCGTGTCTCCGGCGTGCAGACCTCGCTGTTGGCGCGTACGTTGTGGTGTTGTGCGGAGCGCGGCGACAGATGCGGAAGGCTGATGGTGTGGGTCGAGGAGCATGGATGCCATTGGGGACGGCGCGACAGCGGGGCCGAAACGCGGCGTTCGGCTAGGGATGGGGGCTCGGCTTCTCGGCCGCTCACTAGGTCCCACGCGCGATGAGTGCATGTCTCCGGTGAGGGTTGGCGACAGGAGACCTGGGAAGGCGGGAGGAGGGTGGAACTGGTGACGACCAGCTGGACCTCCAGCGTGGCTACCGGGAAGGCCAGTTCTGGGGTGGTAGACGTAATTATCCAGGAAGCCGTGGACAGAGGCCTGCATCTTGCCATGCTTAGTGGCGTAGTAATCTTCCCTCGCATCGTTTGTATTACTCGGCTGCTGCTTTGTGGTACGTTGATCCTTCTGGAAGTCGAATACGGCAAACGAACACACGTAGCCAAGCCCATCGACGTGGATTGTAAACTCGCGGAAGAAGTCAATGATCTGGTCACTACATTTCGGCAAGCTAAAAAACAGCACGAGGGGCGTAACGAGGACACCGATAATCTCTTCAAGGAAGATAATGATTCTCGACTTGTAGAGCTCAGAAAACTCGGCCTTGACCTCGTAGCTGTGCAGTCTGCCCTTCCACTGGTCTGGTTGATAGTGCGTGTACTCGATGACACTCTGCATCGCAAATTCTGGATCGAACACGTTATTCTCTTCAGATATCATTCCGCGAGCGACAGCCCATGTCGTTGTTAAAAGTGCAACAAAGGCGAATGCGTTCATTCCTGGAAACAACTCGAAGTCGACAAACATCTCGGGGTCAGAGAATCCCACGATGGCCAACACCGCGATGAGTGCGCCGGAAAAGAACTGAACCGTTCGGGCGGCTGACTCTGTCTTCTTCTTTGGAAACTGATCTATGTAGTGTTTCGCGTAAGGATAAGACATGTTCAGACGTTCCTCGAACAAATGTGGAAGTTCATTGAACTCGCGAAACTTCCACCTCGCAAGTGGCGTGTACTGCCTTGCCCCTAGGGATGAAGTGTTGGTTTTGAATTCCTAGGAGAGTCAGTAAGCATGATATATTGCGTATAATCCCCAGCAATACTTACATTGTAGTATGTAAAGATAAAGTCGATGACGAGGGCAGAGGCTACGAATGGAGCGAAGATGAGGTTCATGACTGCCGCAAATACGAACCTCGTCTGCATTTCTCTGCTGAGATGTCCGCGATGATCGGATTTGAGAACCCGTTGATGAACTTGACCACCCTCATTGAAGACTAGGTCTAGAACACCAAACTGAACGGTCCACTCCAGAGATTTTGAGAACAGCTGTCGATTTCTCAAGAATGGAATTGGCGCTGTAAGATCTAATACGTCCTTGTTGAAGAGTGCGATAATGTAGTTCTCTCGTCTCATTAGCCTGTTTGCAATGTCGTGGGCGTCAAGCCTTTCTTTCGACTGGCTTGCTATGTGCTGTCCCAGTTGTTTGGATAAAAAACGGCGTTGGGACGGCGTGATATTAGTGGCCGTCTTCACGTTCTCATCGCGCAGGGCGGTAATCTTCGACACGACATCTTGCCACGAGACGGTTTGCATGTCCTCCTCGGGTATTTCCAGGAGATAGACGAAGAAATCGCGGATATGCACTAAGCGTGGTATGTCTAGAATCCACTGTATGCTCTTCCATACAAAGTAGAAGCTACAAACCCAGAGGCTCAAGTTCCATATCCCCCACATATGCTTGGTGCACTGTGGGATCATGATCTGCGACAAGGTCTTGCTATCGCGAATCTTGCCATAATTTATGCATTGCGACAATAGCGTAAGTAGAGTCGCAACGAAGATAACTTTTAATAAATGTAGAACCCTGTCGAGTAGGATACACCACATTCCTGCGCCCAGGTAGTAATCGTAGACATCTCGAATGAAGACGTCTAAGTTGGAGACGTTGGCCCATCTAAACATGGCCTTGTCTTTCGGACTACCTGCGAATCCCGGGCCCCTCATAGCGCTGCTTCTCGGGGGTTGACTAGTCGAAGGACTATATTCCTCATCTTGATGGAGCCTTTGATGTGCCTGGGCAGTTTCCCACTGCGCCTGTATCCTCCGGTTTTTAGACTGACGTCTGGTTGGGTTTCGTATTGGACGAGGGCTTGTTCGATGTTGGTTCGGTTTGGATGCGGTGGCATCGGGTCCCTCTACTAGAAGGGAGGCGGGGACATCATTATCTACATCATATTCTGGCGTAAACCACGGGGACTTGGCATCGCGTCGGGCTACCCTTGTAGTATTGCGACGAGCTTTGCTTGCGCCGATCATAGGGCTGCGTGGAGTGGAGAGGTGGCTATCGTCGAGACCAGCACCGGCATGGCCGAAATCATCATCTTGGAAATGTTGGGCTAAGTTCTCTTCGTCTAGATCGAGGCCTGCTCTACTTTCGATGTCGTCATCCTGACCGTCTCTAAGTCGATCATACAAGGTTCTATCGTCGCCCGACGGCACAAGGCGTGAGAAGAGGTTCGGAGGCATCGTATCGTCTCATGGGCGTATCGAATCCAATAAGTATTTGTTCCTTACCATAATCAAAACCGACTACTAGAGGGGAGCTGGAAAGGTACTGAAGGTACTGAATGGTATATATTGGAAAGACGAGCTTGTTGAACGTGTCAAAGCTTCATATGAATAAATACAAGGCGGCTGCGTAGGTTGAACTTGAAAGTGGGAAGATCCAGCTCAAAGCTAATAGAGAGCATTAAAGGTCCTATGATATGAATATGTTTGGGAAGAAGAAAACGGATGTCAGGTGTTTTTTCTCACTTATTTATTTGCTCACTTATTTATTTATTTATTTTTTAAAGATATGGTTGAATAAGTTGTAAGTTTGATCACTTGGGCCCCAAACTGCTAAATGGACCTTATGACTTTTAAGGTTCACAGGCCGCCGCACGCGTTCATAGGCACGGTAATTGTAGTAAGGTAGGTATTCGTTACCACTATCGTTATCACTATCCTTATCGCCGTAGATGAAGTCATTTGACTCGATAAGGTCGCAGGTACGTAATCCGATAGCTTAGGTACAATACCTAACCTAATGTAGATATTGATCCCGCATTAATCTTCCCAGCTGCCAAAACATATTTCGCAGGTGGCACTTCCCATACTGTCTCATAACTGTCTCATACTGTCTCATACTGTCTCATACTGTGTCCACATTTACAATAACAACGTCTCGATGCTATCCCCGAGCTATTCCAATCTCCAGACACAGTCAAACTACAGGGTTTGGGTCAATAGACAACTTAGCCCACTTCTTCTCTTGCCTGTACCTCCACGTAAGATGGAAATGGCGTGGCACGAGTGAAAATAGCCCAGGATCATCTAAAGCCATTGGAAATATAAAATATGGCCTCGGATGGCCTCGCCTCACCCCGTCTACCTGGGCCTGACGGACTACCCTCATCTCCTGCGAGCTCCTCATTTCCAGGGCGATCTTCAAACCCTCTATCATCGAAGGTGGCATCTGTATTATCAACGTCCTACGCCGATGCCGAATTCCGCGAATCTCTCGCTTTGCTAGATGAGCGTGGTATCAACAACACCGCTGACGCCCGGAGACAATTGCGATTGGATGTTCAGAAAGAAGTCATTGATAGCAATGGCAAGATTATTACTGAGTTTGGCCGGGTGGCTGAGCAACTAAAAAGGATTGGTACGACTATTAACAAGCTAAACAAGAATTACCAGGAAATGAGAGGTCATGCCACGGCAGCTCACGAGTCGAATTCGTCTATGCTGGAGGAGGCATCATCTCTCATGACACAAAGGAAGAATATAGAAACGAAGCAGCAGGTATTAAAAGCTTTTCGCGAACATTTTCTTTTGACAGAGGATGAAATCGCTTCTTTAACCTTGACGGCCGAACCTGTTGACGACCGTTTCTTCGCTGTCCTAGCTAAAGCGAAACGCATTAGAAAGGACTGTGAATTCCTGCTAGGGTTTGAGAGCCAGACTCTGGGCCTAGAGATAATGGACCAAACATCTAAGAACTTGAATCTAGCCATGCAGAAGCTATACCGCTGGGTCCAGAAGGAATTTAAGACGCTTAACCTCGAGAACCCTCAGATTAATTCGTCTGTCCGCCGTGCCATCCGCGTGCTTGCCGAGAGGCCCTCCCTATTCCAGAGTTGCTTGGATTTCTTCGCCGAGGCCAGGGAGCAGATACTATCCGACTCTTTCTATCTCGCGTTGACGGGTACATCCGCGTCCGGTGTCAAGGATAACTCCGTCAAACCAATTGAGCTCGTGGCCCACGATCCATTGCGGTACGCCGGCGACATGCTGGCGTGGACGCACTCTGCGGCCGTTAGCGAACGTGAAGCTCTCGAAATCCTATTTATCTCTGACGGCGATGAAATTGCTAAGGGCATCCAAGAGGGCCGGGAGAACGAGCTATGGATGCTAATGACCGACGAGGCAGACGGACCTCCGGAATTTGATGCCGTCAAGGCCCTGAACGAGCTGGTTGACAGGGATGTCTCCGGTGCAGCGCGTATATTAAGGCAACGTGTAGAGCAAGTCATCCAGACCAACGAGGACACTATCCTAGCATACAAGCTAGCCAACCTCCTCGGATTCTACCGTGTGACGTTTTCCAAGTTGCTCGGCGCGGACTCGGTCCTACTCCAATCCATGAGCAATTCGGAATCAGAAGCGCTACGGCAATTCCGCTCTCTAATGCGCGATCACATCACAACTCTCGAAGGAGAATTTCAACACACGCCGTCGGATCTTGGACCGCCCGAGTTCTTGCAGGACTGCTTGAAACAATTGATAGCTATTATGAAAACTTATGAAACCTCATTGGCCGCAGATGGCGACCGTGAGGCGGACTTCCAGCCCATCCTAGCCGAGTCCTTTGATCCTTTCCTCGCAGGATGCGAAAATATGGCCAAAAACATACCCGCACCATCTGATTCTATCTTTTTAATAAACTGTCTCCTCGCCGCCCAGACTGCCCTCGGGCCCTTCCAATCCTTCACACGCGCCCGTCTCGAACGTCTACGCTCCTCAATTGCCGACCACAGCGCTCGCCTCGTGGAAAGCCAATATACCTTCTTCCGCGCCGAATCCTCTCTAGAGCCCCTATTTATCGCCTTATCACCCCTAAGTGACGCGCGCTCCTCGGACGTATCCAAGCTCCCCTCTCTTCCTGAACTTCAGCCAGAAGCGTTGGCAACCGCGGCCCAGGGTCTGGACGACTTTTTGCCGTCGGCGGTCATGGACGCGTTGGAAAATGTTAAGAATCTGCACGACGCGAGGCTAGCGCGTGAGGTGACGGAGGAGGCGGCGGATCGGTTCTGTAATGACTTTGAGCATGTGGAGGAGTTACTTGCTGCGGCGGATGAGGCGACTGAGGAGAAGAGCGAGAATAGGGAGGAGAGAGTTGGATTGAGGAGGATTTTCCCGAGGACGACGGGGGAGATCAGGGTTTTGTTGTCGTGAGGAGGCGGGATGTGGTCACGTAGAGATAGAAGTAGTACTAGAGGATGTGAATAGTAAAATTATACTGCATGTTGAGGAATATAGTATGTTACTGTATACTATACACCTCAAAGGATAGGGTCGGAGTATAGGGATAAAGAAAACCCTAATGGATCAAAAACCAAAGTCCAAATAGCGGAAGAAGTCTTCTCGCAATGACCATATTGTATCAGATCTAGCCATATCCAAACATGTAACCACAATATCAGTAGCTACCTCTCTTTTTAGACCCTCAGAGAACCAAATATCCCGAAAGTGTATGCAACAAAGTTCATCATGCCCCCTGTATATCCCCATACTTCTTGATCGACTCATACACTTCTTCTTCTTTCACTTCGCCCCCCTCCACGCTCTCTCCCCCCACTTCCCCTTTACTCTTCTTTATGGGCCAAGCCTCCACATTCGCGCTAGGCCGTCTAGCCCTCTTGCCGGTCATTTCATCATCTACTTCATCGAGCCTACGCAGCGCGGTAGCTAGGCGTCTCCTCGCAGCGATTTCTCGATCGCTACTACTGGGGCCGGGGCGGTAGAACTGCCTTACCACGCCAACGGTGGCATGGTAACATTCGTAGAGGAGGAGGCGGGCTGGCGCGTTAACGAGGTCTTCTATTAGGTCGTTGGGAGGGATGCTGTGCGAGGCGGGAGGGAGAGCTGGGACTGGTTCTGGCTTGAGGGTGGAAGATGGGGTTGGAGCGGGGTTTGGGGTTTGGTAGAAGCCGTGGGAGAATTCTGGGGTGGGAGTTTGACTGAATATTTCGGCGAAGAGAGGATCACCGAAGATACAGTTGCTCCAGTCGCGGAGGCCTGTGACGGTGACGGTCTGGTAAGTATTGGATGATCCTACGCCTTCGCCTACTTGGCTTTGGGTTGATATTATGTTTGCGGATATATCTTCCGTTTTGCCTTTTTTTTCCTCCTGAAACAGTAATAACCGTTCCTGCTCTTCTCCGTCTTTATCATCGTCTGTTTTTGTATTTTGCGATATTAACACGTTTAAGTCGTCGGCTGCGTCCAGTATTACTAACCGGGCGGTGGTTACACCATCCAAGAGATAACCTAGCCTATTAAAGTAGTTTCTAATTGGCTCGTAGCTTATTGTGACAGCCATATCCTCTGCATCCCGGAGTGCGGCCTCAAGTAGAGAGTGGAAAGTCTGTTTCCATGTTCTTGAGCTTCTGAGGCCAAGGTTGGCTAGTTGCGCCGCGTGTAAGTCGGTAGATGGTAGCTGTGGACTTATTACTGCTGTGGCCGGTCCAAAGAGCCCATTCGGTGATATGAAACTCGAAACTTGTCGTACGAATTGGCCTTTTTGAAAATCTACGGCCTTTCTCTCAGATGTTGTTAGCGGCGTAGGAAGTGCTTTGATAGTGGCTCCTCTTGCCGGCTCAAAAATATTGAACGGAGAACCCAATTCTATTGATGATGAAACGTGAGCAACGAGTACGGGGAGAAACTTGAGTACATTTTGTCTAAAATCAAGTTCTTCCTCAAGGTTACTTTCTGGCTTAAAATTTTCTGGTGCGTCTTGAGTTTGCTGGTGAAAGCTGATGCTCTTCTGAACTGTATTCTCAGCTTTAATAGGAGGCTCAAGTACTCCTTCCAGAATCCACTTCGTTACAAGAGTTTCTGAAAGATTCAAGCCCCTTTCAGATCGGAGTAGCCTCAGTGTCTGAGGTGGCGGCAGACTGAGAACTAATGTTCTACCATCAGAGATATTAAGGCTGAAAAAACGTAGAAGCCGACAGGACGGCAAGGGGCTAACAGACTCGACAGTAATATTTGGCAGCACTTTCTGAATTGCTGAGCGCACCGACTCTAGCGGATGAATTCGGTCCATGGGGGCTATAGGAAACGAACGCTCGGTTAGTGATACAGAGGATAGTTGGTGACGCGAAGAAAGCCATCTTGTGGAACGAAATAAGCCGGGTACCTCGAAGACCCCTTTGTACGGATGAGCTTGAGGTATAGTAATGTCGGGAATATGGAGTGAAAGAAAATGGCCGCCGGGGCCGACGGAGCAAGGGTCTGTTCGCGCTGCTAAGACCACCCTTGAATCTGGGTTCATTACTTGTACTTGTGGCATCCGTCTTCTTATAGGACGGAATTTCTATAATAAGGACAAATATAATAGCTCAAAATAGAAGGTTGAAGACGGGTAGTTGCTCATCGGTAAACGATAGGGATGCTCAATCAAGACATCTACCGAGACGAGAGCCTACTTTAATAAGCTCGGCGGTATATACGTGAGGTCGCAGCTCGGGTTAACAATCCCGGGTCTGCAATTTTATGGCAAAAAGCAGACAGCTACTTTATGGATCTGCAAGTGTTGGCGTTTGGGATATAAGCTCTTGGATAATCCTTTTGGATAATCCTGGATAGCAGATGGGTAGGATAATGCGGCACTCCGAGGGACAGGCGGCACCGTCGATATAAGAGTTTGCTTTCGAAGATGGAATAGAGGTCGTATACAGTCAACTGTCTCAGCATAACAGGCTAATAGACGGGTGGTTGGCAGATGGGACCCGCAGGACATATTTCAGCTAAAGGCAAAAAGGCGGCATTTCATGAAATAGTACGTATGGAGAGACGACACGAGGGTCTGGCAAAGCTAATGTGAGATACAACGAGCCGGCTGCTGGCGAATAAGACGTGTCGGTCTGGCGAAGAGAGACATTGGACTCGCGGCTCAAAAAGGAGCTAAGTCAATAATAGGTAATGCTCGCCTAAGAAAGATGCAAATAGGTAAAAAGGAGTGGATCTACAATGTCAAGTGGCTGCAGCCATGTAAGTCGAAATGTAAAATGGCACGTAAAGCACGTTAGTTAAGTACGCCAACCCTCGCGGGAGTGAAACAAAAGAAGGGGGGGGGGGGGGGGGGGGGGGGTTGACAAAGGTATGATGGAGGATGGAGGATGGAGGATGGAG
>MU623591.1:0-13794 GCA_025201765.1 Daldinia sp. FL1419 | reverse complement strand
ACTCCTGTCTTGCTCCCGCGGCGACGCCCGCCGCGCCGACCCCCCGGCCCGCGCGGGGCCCCCGCCCCCCCCCCCCCCCCCCCCCGCTGACAAAGGTATGATGGAGGATGGAGGATGGAGGATGGAGGATGGAGGTGTTCCACTCAAGGGCAATGAGTATCCGAGTGCCAAGGCGCCAGACGAGAGATTCCAGACTTCTCGAAGGCCGGAAGGTGCGTTAAAGATTTCCAATGGCCGGGACCCTGGTTAGATGCGGCAAGCGGGCGGGCTGAGAAACACATACCTTCTTACATAGTAATTACTACGTGAGTATTCATAAGTGAGCGACCAATGGGCGAGCTGCTGTGAGACTCATTTAATGCGGTCCCACGCATTATATGATCATTTATACAATCATTCTACCTATGACGGCAAAGGCGAGTAAAGATAGCAAAGAGTCTAGGCGAGGAGGACAAGGAAAGAAGACGGGATTTGAACTTGATGGAAAACAGCCACAAATACCGGCTATTGGGTTTTGACAAGCGAAGTTGCATTGGCACGATAGTTGTCTCAACTTCTATTGGGGAGGGAGGCATTGAAGATGCGTACCAATCCGGCGGTGTAGGTAACGAAGTGCTACGAGGATAACGTGACGGCATGTGCTTCTTTGCTAAGAAGGAATGTGTGGGATATGATTATTAGAATAACTAGAGAGTATGGTGTGGTTTTTTTTTTTTTTTTGGAGGATTGACAAGATGGTTAGTAAATGATTAATTACATAGACAATTTAGTTGTTTTTACCTGCTGCTTGGTTGCTTTAAGCCTACACTATATGTACCTATGTATGTACATGGAGATTAAACCTGGTTTGGGTAGTTGTTGCTGACCCTACCCATGGGAAGGTTCAGGTAGATTAACTAACTAGGGTTGAAGTTAAACTTAGTTTAGATGTAGGTATGAACTACCTAACCTAACCTACACTACCTAGGTAGGTAAGTACCAAGGTATTGTACCTAATGTAGTTCAAGTGGTTAGAATACCTACCTCGTGAAGAAAGATGTAGTAGGTAATAAGAAAATATGGGACTTTAGATTGGAAACTACATGTGACTACCTAGTTACAATCAAAAGGTTGGCGGTTTGATTAAACTACTACCCGTACATATGTGGTAGGTCGCCGTTCAAGCCCATCTAGCACCATTCAACAGGTCACGGCGATCTAGAATTACACATATTATGCATACGATATATATGATGTATACCTACTTACCTACTTACCTACCGACCTACCTAGGTGTGTGAGTATGAGGTAGTTAGTGATTATGTGAGGTACTACCTAATATACACTAACTAGTGTATGTAATGTGCTAAGTTCCATACGACTAAGTTATTTAGGGTACTAAGGTCGTGTACTTGCGGTACAGATCCGTAAAAGGTTCCCAGCATTTGGCACGTCGACTCTGAAGTTGCATTAGCAAGCGAGACGGGAAATTTTCGATTGGTTGGCAGTAAGCGAAAAACGCCAAAATCGGTAAGGTCCCGAGCCTTAATTATGGGTCAGCCCGTTCCGCCCTTGCTCCCAGCAAGCTCCTTAAGCCTCCTTTCTAATGGCGGGTCCGCGAATCTTGTGGGTCTATCCCGACCCGATTCCTCACATAAACACATTTTACAACCGTATTTACATGTTAATATCATGCAAGTCCCATCTACCCTGGGGCTATCTCCCTCTTACACACTTACGTACTTATATTCTTGGTATAATATTACCCATCTACCCCTGCTGCCATTTGCTGACTCTGCCATTCCATCGTCAAGTAGGTACATCAAGTATTGCCAATCTCGACTATTAATATACATCGTCAACATATCATCACCTCGTCTCCAACTCCAAGACTCCAAGTAACTGTCCTACTTTTGTTTCCGCGAGTATGCTCATACAAGAGAGAAGTATTTTCCTAGACTGTCATATTTTAATAGCCGTGATGACTCTTGGATTTGTCTGCATCCTCCTTTTCTCACGTGTATCTTACCACTTGACTCCCTGGGCTCCCTGGGTACCTAGGTATTTTACCATTAACCACTTATATGGGCCTATCTATCGTAAGCTCTTATTATACTCTCGTTCTGCTAAAATGCCAGAGCGACTTGTGCATTTACCAGGTACGTCGACACGTAAAATTCTATCCCGGACCGGCAACTATATTACCTCTTTTGTAAATGTGTTATGCCGTCTCGGCTCCTTCGATGCAAGGTTTATGTACGTACGGTGCCGGCAGCGCGGAACCATCGAGACCTTGATTTATCTCTGCATAATTTGCGCGCGTATGCGTATAGGTATTGCAGTTGGGAGGCTTGAGGCCTCGCCATTCCCGGCTTTCACGCGTTTGGTTACGCAATAACGCTTATCTGCTCGCACTATGCTGGCTCTTCCAAGATCCCCAGCGATCTCAGGCGATATTTCCGAGCAGACCAATGATAGGTCAACCATAGCGATGTTCGCAATGGCCAACTCCGACCCGTATACGCCCTTTGTCGTCAATTTTACCGCAACGGGGCTTAGCGCGGCTGTGTCTCGGTGTGCTCGATATAGGATATGATAGGAGCTTCGTGCTAGAAAAGAAATGCTAAAAGGCTTTTGCAAACCCGGCTTGTTCCTTTATTCCTAAAGGATCTCCTACCTATGATCCACACGGCCTGTCATGGGTAATCAAGCACGTTGTCATTTTTAACTCGGCATGTCCGTGCCCTATTCCCTTGATTGCGTATTTTGTTTTTAATCAACGGACGGCATCGAGGAGCAGTAATTGATCCCCGTAGTCATGACTCGGATTCGTTGAAGCGTTACGAGCCGTTGTCTTTGGCTAGGGCTGGCTATGTAGGTACTTAGGCAATTCTCTTGGTAATTAAGAGACTGCTACTTCCGAAAACCCGCATCGTGAATTAGTTAACACGGTTCTTGGATGTGGTGTGGGTTCCGATTCGTACGAGAAAGAGCCAGCAAATATCACGCCAATCTATCTAATATGTAATAGGTAGGTGTCCTTCAGATTCTCCCATAAACTACAAGGCCCTAGCAAATGTGACAGGTAGATCACCCCTTGTAATTACCCCAAAACCTAGATGAATTCAAATTAGAGATGATTATATTATATGGATATCCTATGAGAGCTGGTCGTATTATTGTCACATGTTAGGGCACGCCCCCCAAATGATCTAAATGGTTCAATGCAGCCCGAAGGAAACAATTCTGGCTTACAGGTGTACAAGATATTATACCAGACAATCCTATCGGTGAAGAATTATCTAGCGAGGGGTTCCTGAAGATTCCCCGACAGCCCCGTAAGTAAATATGACACCGAGTCAAAGGGATTAGCGAATCAAGTATCCTATATTGAATAGGCGAAAGCGAGGATATGTCGTTTAGTCTTTCGACGGCTGTAGATACCATTGGTCTAGCGCATGCCTCACTTGGACCCCGTATAGTCGACAGGGACGTTTCATTCCTGGGCTTCAATCATCGAAAAACGCAATGTGACCCTCTCCGAACGGCATCTATTTCGGTACCGTGAAGCCAAACGGTAATCTTAAGCGAAATGCCCCTGTTTATAGCTGATTAAATCTTCACCCCTTGGGGATGGCCTATGAGACCTGCTTGAACTTGCAGTGCCTAGCACAAGTCAAGCATCAGCGTCAGGGTACCAATTCTTGGCCATTATAGTCTACTTGATATGGACCCATCTATCAGAGGAGGGGACATCCCGCTTCGGGCATCCCGCTCGGGCATCATTCGTAGCTCATAGACATACCTGCATATATCCTAGGTTCCTAGGTAGGTAGGTAGTTTACTGATAAACCATGAGAGTTGTAATTTAGTTGTATGATGTGGATACACAGCTTCAAGCACTCAAAAAGGCGTTTTGATCTAGGTGACATTGCAAAATTCGGCTGTGGGTATAGGTATCCTTCATATGCTCCCCTCAGTATTACGTTGCATTTGAACAGCCATCCGCCAACACGGGTCTATTAAGAAATAGAATACGCCGGGAAAGATATCGCCGTTGAAAGCGTAAGTCTCTAGAATCTCAGGGAGGCATATCGAGTTTTCATACCGACTACTGAAATGATTTGCAACCATTCTTCATGGTGCAATTACAACTACTAGACCAAACCAGAGTCTACCCAGAGGCCACCAAAATACACGGCTACCTATATATCTAGATTCTAGGTACCTACCTAAACCAGTGATGTTTAATAAAACATGGGGAATTCCGTCTCTTCCCAGTACTTCGGAGCACAAATAGACTATACCTAGATAGTCGATAAGATCCCGAAGCAATTAACAACTTTTTGATATGCAGCTAAAACTAGTAGAGCCACTGATTTCGTTCGCCTTCCAAGCTTTTGGAAATTTAAGGGGCATCGGTGCGTTCGGGGTTCTATAGCCACAGGAAGCAGGCTTCCGCTCGGCATTCGGTATCTGTGACATCTTCGTGTTGGATTTTTGAGGATGACTTCCATCATTGGATCTTTTATTAGTGCGATCAAGGACACTATCCATTTGCGGTTGCTTATGCGAGAGGATCACAAGGCTGAAGATGGCACGCTAAAGAGTAGAGCGACAATGAAAACAGGATTCCGAGATGCCCTAGATCGCGACCGACGCTGTCGTCTCTAGAGACTAGGAAGCGACTTCGAGATCACTCGCCTATTCTGAGAAATATATTCATACTGGCAAATATATATCCCGAATTATCCTCGGTTAGCTTCGATAGTGCCTCGTGATGACTCGGAGCAATGACTTTCAGCGACGTCGCAGCTCTTGTCTTCTACGAGACTTCCCCCGGGAAGGCACATATCCCTAGTCACTCATCGAGGTCTTCCGATTACTGCGTACACTAGCAAACAACGATTGGAACTTCTTAGGTAGTAATGATAATTCCGATAGAAGCCGGAATCTTATATCATATATAAACCATAACTAAGTTGAACTATTACTACGAGTTACGTCGGGGGCCACCGCCTAGAACATACCGCGAGACGGAGAAAAAGCGTAGAAACAACACCGTTGATCTGCAAAGAACTCTGACTGATTATGTAACTATGGGGCCTTACGTAAAGAACAGCCAGCTGAACTTCGAAATGCACGACTTGATAGCCATATTGGCTAATCGTTGATAATCAATGATTATACCCCTGACAGTCGCCCTATGAGCTTCAAAAATTTGATCATGGAAGTTACCCTGGGATCTAGGCTCTAAAAGGCTGCTTTGGGATACATAGAGAATACGCGATTGCATATCTGTATATCTGTATAACTATCCGTATAACCGTAGTCTTGTTTGGTCTTATCAAGATAGCCATCCTAGAATTGTGGATTCCTGCAGCTGGGTGCAGCTGCTAGGCAACCAGGCAACCGCTCGGCAACTGCCTACGTATAAATACCTATCCACCTATCCTTCCTCACGCAGTCGGCGAAAGTGCGAGAAAGCGGTAAAATGCTCCCATCTTTTCGAACTTGAAGTGTCGCTTATATAGTAATGTTAACGCTTCAGAATACCTATATTTTTTTTAATGTTAACGTCGGTAGTACTCATTTTCATTTCGTGATGTCTAAGTTACATCCGCTTGCAACTTTGGAGGGACGTCAACATGTTACATTCGGCCGTCGCATTATCAGTCAGATATCGTCTCCTGGCCCCATTATCGCTCCAGAGTGGTTGATAGGCGCGCCCACTATTTTGATCCGCTTCGTCGAGTCTCCCTTGGTCACGCGGAAGTACCACGTGTGCCAGTTTATTTACTTTTCTTAGTATGCACGCGTCGTCATCTCCTAATGCGTACTCCCATATCTTGAGCCGTATCTCGGGCGGTATCTGGAGGAGCAAAAATTGGCTTTAGTCCGAATAGGGCACGGTATTTGTCAGACCTAGGTAGCCGGGTAGCCGGCCAGCCGTGGTGGCGCCCGTCTAAACTTCCGCCCAGCCTCGGAGGTCGAACTCGGAATCCATCCGCCTTTGTCCGGGGACTTCTGTTCGGCTATTGTTCCTTTCCGCTTCTGACTACGGATTTCCCTCCACTTGTAGGAACATTTAGCACTTGGGTAAAGATGGCCCATGGTTTCGTTTCGCGTCAATAGCCTTGTCTTATGCTGCAATGTGATAGTGTGACAATACAATCTGCATTTTGCAGGGGGGAAACAAAATAAAGGATGATTTAGCTTTTCCTCTTTTTCCAGAGCCTTTTCCTCTAAAGATTAAAATTAACGTTGAAATAAGATAAACTATTTAGGAAAGAGAATAAGCATTAAAACGTCTAAGGTTAGTAATTTATATATATATCATAATTAATTACACAGATATTGGTCCATTCTAATTAATGATGTTATGTGGATGTTGGAGCAGATATTGGAGAAGTTAAGGAATAATTGGGGATATTAACTGGTATAAGGGTATAAGTCCCTGTGTTACCATTAGTTGATCAATTTAATAAATTATATTTGATAAAAATTATACTTAATATATCACATATATACCTCCTAACTTAACTAGGTACTTTACCTACCTACATACCTAGTTATATATGAACCATTCATATATAATCTTTATATATGTGTTGGGCTAAACGTATGTATAAGAGAAATAATAGTAAAAGTAAATAATAAATAAAATAATATAATAAAATTTATATATTTATAAATCCTAAAGAAGAAAATTATTTATTTTAAATTTAATAGATTTAAAATCTTTATATATATAATATATTAATTATGTAATATTTTTTTTATTTATTATAAGGATTTATAATATTTAATAATATATAATTATTATTTATTTTATTTTTTTTTGTAAATAATAGGTTGTAAATTATTATTAATTTTTTATTTTATTTAATTTTTTAAATGTAAATTAATTTAGTTATTTTTTATTAATATTTTTATAATTTTATTAAGAGAAATTTTTATTATTATATTAATTGGGTTATAAATTCTGTAGATTTAGTGAATATTATTTATTTCTTTATTTTTATATAATTATTTTAAAATTATAAAGTTTATTATTAACTTTTTTTTATTAATAATATTTATTTATATTAAGTATTGATATAAAGAGAATGAATTGATATAGAAAATGAAAGGAATTTTAGGAAATGAGAGATGTTTTAATATAATGTTAATAATATAATATATAATATATCTTATATTAAAATTTTAGATTATATTATATATTTTATTAATAAATATATTATAAATAATATATTTATATTTAATAAATAATTAATAGATTATATTATTAGTAATTTTAATTTTATTATTTTGATTTATTAATTTTTTATTATTTAGAATAATAATATATTTAATTTATAAATTAAGGTTTTTATTATTTGTGAATAAGTTGTTGATGAAGATATATAAATGGAAATTTTAGGGGTTTAATTTAATGTATTTAAATTTATAGGTTTTGTTATTTATTTGTTAGGTGATTTTAATATTTAGAGCTTTGATTTTTTTGGTTCTTAATTTTTGATATTAAATGGTAATTAAATAATTGAAAGTTGTTTTGGGTTAATATATAGAAGTGATATAAGTTTTTTAAACCTTTTGTTTTATAAATTTATTAATTATATTTATAATTTTGATATTTAATGGTTTAAGTTTTTTAATTTGATTTTTTTAGGTAGTTAAGATTTTATAATTATTATTATAAATTGTAATATAAATGTTATTAAAATCTTTTATTCCCTTATTTAATATCTTTTAGAAATATACCTTAATATTAATTTTATTAAATATTTTATTTTTAATTATAAGGAATTTTATAATATTAATATTAAAGATATTATTTATTTATAAATTAATAATTTTGAAGGATTTTAAATTAATAATTAATAAATAAAGGTTGAATATTAAGAATTTTATATATAATTTATGTTAATAATATTAAAAATAAATTTTAAATTAATATGTATTAAATTTAATGAGTTTATATAGTAGTTTTATGATATGTAATAACATTTTTTTGGAATATTTATTTTTTAATTTGGTTAATAAATATATGTAGATTATTTGTTATATTAGTATTTTGGATTGAATATATATTATAATAATATTTTTTATTATGATTTTTATTTTTTATTAATATAAAAATAATATTAAAATTAATATAAGATGTTAATTAACCCTTTAAATAATAAATGTATAAATTATAATAAATTTTTTATTAAGGTTATTATAATTTTGGATTATTAATTTTAATTTTTTATATAAAAAGGAAATATTTTTACCTTTAATTTTATAAATTATTTATAATTTAAATAATATAATATCTTAATATATTACTGGATTATATATTTTTAATTATAAAATATTATTTTTAAATAGGATATTTAATTTTTTTAAATTTGATATTTTATATAATTTTTTAAATATAATTATTTTTTTATTTATTTATAATTAAAAGGTTAAAACAAAATTAATCCATTCCTTATTAAAAAGATATATTATAATTATATGGGAAAGATTATTAATATACATAAATTCTTCTTCTAAAATGAACTTATAATTATTAAAATTGAAATTAAATTTAAGTAATTTGAATTTTAATTATTTAATGGGTATAAATATTTTCTTTAATTATATATAAAGTTTAATATAAGAGTTTTTAAATATAAATGTTTTATCAAATATGTTTAAAATGATAGTTATATTTTTATTAATGATTGTAATTATTTTATAAAAGTCTTTTTAACTACTTTTTTCTTAATAAATTAAAATTTTATTACTTATTAAAAATGATATAAATAGAATTTTTTAAGTATTTAAACTATTCCTTATATTTAAAATATTTTTAATTAACCATTATAACTTAATTTTTTTAATTTTAATTATTATCTTTTAAATAATTTGTATTTTTATAATTTAAAAAGAAATAAATAATAAATCTATATTAATTCTAAAATATGCACCAAAAACTAAAAGAATAAAGATTAAATTATTTAGATTAATAATATTATTTATTACTTTAATAACCATCTATAATTATAATACTTTTAAATTAAAACCTTAAAATTCATCTATAATAATTTTGTAAACTCTATAAATAAGGCTATAATATTCTTCTACTTTATTAATAAATTAATAAACTTTTACCAATATTTAATAATAAATAATTTTTATAATATATATTTTATTCCTAAACTTAATATTATTAAAATTAATACTAATATTATAAATAATTATATCAAAAAATCTAAAATAAATATCAATCCAACATTATTTAAACATTTCCCAAATTTCTTTAATTAAGATCATCTTTATAAAACATATTATTTGGAATCCAATAACTATATTGATTATATATAAAACAAGATATTTATTAAAATATATAATATTAATAATTATTTTATAATTAAAATTTAAATTAAGATTTTTTAAATTAAATTTAAACCATTATAAAACTTTACCCTTAATTTAATAATAATAACAAAACTTATTAATTTTTTTAATATTATTAATATTAATATCATAACCTACTTTATCTAATAAGATATATAACTTATCAACTAATAAATAACCAAAATAAATATATAACCATTATAATTCAATCTTTATAAAAAAAATAATATCTTTAAAATAAAACCACAAATATCCCTATTTTTATATAACCTTAATTATTATATCATCTTTATAAATTAATTAATTAATTACATTATTAAAATATATTCCTAATTAATCCATATCCTTAAAAAAAAAAGAAAATATTAATTTCTATAACATAAAAATTTATTTAATTAATAAATATATTAATAATAATTATTTTAAATAATTTAATAAATAATTTATCACTAAATTTAATATTGGCTTTTCCAATTTAATTAATATTTATTTTCAAATTCTTATCCAAATATTCATTAATAAAAATAAAATATTAACCTTTCCTAACAATTAATACACAAACTGCTCTAATATTAAATATAATATCCTAAAATATATTTTTAATATACCTATTTAAAATAAAAATGGAATTCTATTTTAAATTATTAAATAAAAAAAGGTTATTAATATAATATTAAAAGGTTTAATTAAATAAATAAATTATAATTATAAATAATTTATTATTATTATCCAAATTAATTTATAAATTAATTTTTTTATTTTCTAACTAATTAATTTCTAAATTTATATTTATAAATCTTTTATAATTAATTAAGAATATTAAATAATTCTTTTTAAAAAAACCTTTTCTAATTTTCCATTCTTCTCTGACTTTTTTATATTTGTATTTTGGATATATAATAAATTAATATTTTTTTTTTTTATATATTTAATAATAATATTTTTATATTTTTAAAAGTTATTTAAAATTATATTTACTATTTTTATTATTATAATAATATTTATATTTAATATAGAACATATTATCCTTATAATTATTATTTCTTTTAATTAAAAATTATTTTATTTTTTTTATTAAATTATGATTTTTAATTAATATTTAAAATCTATCAATTAATTCTTCAATTTAAACTATTAATTCAAAAAAACCAAATTGGAATTTAAATAATAATTAATAAGCATATTAAATTATTATTATAAATTACTATTTTCTTTTAAATTTTAAATTAAATATTTTTTAATATAATAATAATTTATTAATAAAATTTTTAAAAATTTAAATATTATTCTTCCCTTAATTTTATTTTTTTATTTTAATATTTAAAAAAATTATAATAATTTAATTATAATAATATTAAAATATTATTTTATAATTAAATATATATTTATAAAATATTAATATTAAAAAACTTTATAAATAAAATATAATATTACTCTTTTAAAGAAAATAATGGAAAATAAAATATAAAATTATATTTATCATATCCTTCTTAAATAATATATATTTAAAAAAAATTGAAATTTATTTTTAAAGATATTATATAATTTATTTATATAATTAAACTTTTTATTTTAAATTTTTTTAAAATAATTTATTATAATAAATAAATATATTTTATTAAATATTTATTAAAGAAAAATTTTATAAAAAATTTAATAATAAATATTTCTAATTAGTATAAAAACTTATTTTAATAAATTACCCATAAGTTTAAATAATTATATTATTAGGTAAGAAAAATTGTATCCTCTATTAAATTAGTTTTTTGCGCTTGGTTGTAGAGGTGGTTTTAAAGGTAAGAATGAATTAGCTAATGGTAGTCCAAAGGGTCCAAATTTATTTCCTGGAAGGGAAAGGAATTATTATTATCCTTATATAAAATTGATATTATAATTAAAGTTATTCTTTGATATTAGGTAGAATAGAGGAAGTCTTTGTAGAATAAAAAGGGGAAAAAAGGGTATAATATTTATTAATTATTAATTACTTTAATTCCTTTATTAATATAATAAATATTAAATATTTAATATCTTTTATTAATTAATTAAATATTAAAAAATTAATATCCTTTATTAATTAAATAAATATTAATAATTTAATATTTATTATTAAAAGGGTAAATATTATTGAATTAATATCCTTTATTAATTTTAATTAATATATAATATATTAAAATAAAATAAAAAAAGTTATTATTATAATTAATATTATAAAAAAAAAGTAAATTATTTTTCATAAAAAATAACTAATATATATTATAATTAAATAATAAATATTGAACAGGAGCTCTAATAACTCCTGCAGGATATGCCCTATACTTCAACTAACCCATATCAAACCAAAGGCTGTATAAACCAGAGGATATAAGGTGACTATATCCTGAAAAAAGTATTAAAATAATTAGGCAAAAGATTTAATAGAAGTGACTACTTGCCAATAGTAACGCGTACGAAGTTGGATAGATAGTATATTCAATAAAAGAGCAAATTTATAAATTATTGTAAAATTTATAAAAAGAATGTGATAATCTTTATAAATTTAATTTAATTAAATAAGAAAATAACTCCTGAAGGCTTATTTATATCTATATAAGCTTGTAAGAACCTGAGAAGGGTAGGCTCTATGGAGGCTAATAGGATCTTTGCAGGGTAGGACCTATTACATAATCACACTACCCCGGTTCAATATATTAAGAGGGATAATATTAAAATCAAAGATATAACCTAAATATAAAATCTAATTTATAGGTATTACCAAATTAAAAATTTTCAATTATTATTATATTAATATTCTTAAATTTATAAAATAAATAAAATCAAAATAAACTATTCCTTTATCAATTTTATAAATTAAGATTCTTTATGTTACTATTATTAACCACTTTAATTTAATTTCTTTAAATTTTCTATAATTCTATAAAAATAATTTATTTTTAATTAAAAAAAATTTAAGGATTACAAAAAAATTAATATTATTCTTTTTCACATATATACCTTTTCTTATTAATATCATTCTTAATATTAATTAAATTTACTTTAATAATTTTACAAAATTTATATCCAAAAAACCTTTAAAATATTTTTTAAATTTATTTAATACTTTATTAATTATTTAAATATAAATTTAATTCCAATCAATTTCTTCCCAATTAATTAAAATATATAATATTTAAATTATTTTTTCTTATATTATAATATTTTTAAAATTTATTATTTTAAATCTTATTAAATTATAATTAAATTATTATACTAATATAAATTATTCAAAAATATATTTAAATAATTTCCTTAACTTATTTATATTTTCTTAATTAAAAAAGACCTTATTATTAAAAGATTGGCTTTAAACCAATCTCTCCAATTACTTTCTTTATAACATTATAAAATAAAAAAATAATAAATTTTAATTATAATAAAATAATAGGAATTTGGGGGAAGATTTTTATAACAGTATAAAATAATGATAATTCATTATAAAAAAAAGATTTAATAAAAAATGAAATATTATTATTACTTATATTATTATAATAAGATCTTTTGAATTATTATAACAATAACTCTTCCTTACTAATCTATATTACTATATTCAAATAATATTAATCAATATTAAATTAAATATATATATAAAAGAAATAATAATAAAAATAAATAACAAATAAAATAATATAATAAAACCTATATATTTATAAATCCTAAAAAAAAAAACTATCTACTCTAAACTTAATAGGTTTAAAACCTTTATATACACAATATACTAATTATATAATACCTCTTTTACTTACTACAAGGGTCTACAATACCTAATAACATATAACCATCAATATTAATATTAAAAAAAATTAATAAAAATTTTAAAAAATAATAATAAAATTTATATAAATATTAATTAAAAATTTATTAAAGATTATTCTTTAAATATTATATAATAATATTTTTTAAATAATAAAATACCCTTAATATAATATAATAAATAATAATTTATTAAATATTTATATTATTTATTTATTTATTAAATTAATAAATTTATTAAATATATTTTATAAAATAATATTATAAAAAAATATTATTTATTATTATTATATTTTATTTTTTTTTTAATTGGATATTTGTAATATATTTTAGGTAAATTGGATTAGTAATAAATAAATAAATTTTATTTTTTAATATTTTATTATATATAATAATTTTGTAATTTATAATAATAAAAAATTAAATTAAAATTTTTTAAAAAATATTAAGATATTTATAAAAAAATAAAAATATATATTAAATTAATATAATATAATTATATAAAAAATTTATTTTAAAAGATTTAATTAATATATAAAATAAATATTTTTAAAATATATTTATATATTTTTTAAATATAAATAAAATTTTAAAAAAAAAATTTTATTTAATTTAAATTTTATATAATTTTTAAAA
>MU623590.1:0-31332 GCA_025201765.1 Daldinia sp. FL1419 | reverse complement strand
TTATATTTTAAAATTAACAGAAAATAAAAAAGGTAAATGGAAATATTAAATAAATTATATTATAAAAATATTATATAAATTTATTTATAATTTCCCTAATTAAATTATTTAAATTTATATTAATAATTTATAATTATATTTTAAAATAAGGAAAATATAGTAATTATTTCTTTTTATTTAATATATAATTATTATAATTTTAATAATTTTTTGATTTTATTAAATATAATTATAAAATTAATAAAGAGGAGGAAAGGGTATTTATAATTAAATTAATTATAAAATATGAAATTTTATTAGTTTATAACTAATTCAATAATATTAAATTATTTAAAAATTAAATATATATTTATTTGTAAAAAAAGAAAGGTTTGATATAAACTTATATATTTGGAAATTAAGTATTATAAGTATATTAATAAATATTTAAATATAAGTTTTATTATAATGGTTTTTAGGTTGTAATAAGTTATTATTTAGGTAATATATATAAAATTTAGAGTTTTGAAGGTATGAAATTATAAAATAAATATAATAATATAAATTTATTTTTAATTTATATTAATGATAAATATTTAGTATAAAATATATAATATATTAATAAATATATAATAAAATAAAAAAAATTTAAATTTATATATTTAATAATATAAATAAAATATTAATATATAAATTAATTAAAAAAATCATATATAATATTTAAAGATAAATATTTTGGAATAAGAAAAATAATGTAAATTTTACTGGAAGTACGGACCACCTAACCCAGCAAAATTATACACCATTTAAGGTTAAATTTAATATAAATATTTATATCATAAATTTAATATAAATTCTTAAAAAATATATAATTAATTTATTATTAATACAAACTTATTTAGGCCTTAGTTATTATATGATAATTGATGCCCCAAATCTCGGTGAAGACTACCTAAACGCATAAACGCACATAAAAACCCCACCATATCACCATAAGGCTATACGCCATCCATTTATTTATTGATTTTAATATACCACCTACATCAACCTATTTCCACTTCATCACTCTTTTCCTCGTCTCTGCACGATTATAGTGCTAAGTTCGCCAATACTATTCTCGCTAAGCACTTCAAAGATCCTCATATCTACATACCTCACACACTCGTGAGATCCAATTACGGAATCCCACTGCTACCAGCGAGTCCACACCATAAGCACTAGGTGGTCTGGACTTTTCCACATCTAACAAGTCTATAGATCCTCTTCGATGGCATTCCCCTGAGGCCTTGGCTGACAATGTGTCGTGCTTCCTCTTTATCTGTTGCCTACGCTAATACCGTCTGGATTGCCTCATCCGTATCCGAGACCTCTTCCACAACCTCTCTTGATTCTTCTGGCATATCCACCTGGTTCAGATGAGTAAACATAAATTTACGCACCCAGTAAGAGTCAGATTGTTTGTTGTGCAAGACCAAGCCGCCAGTCCCGGCTCCTGTAACAACTTTCACGGGTATCTTCTGGCCATCTTCCATGTAGCCCGTCATGGCGTGCTCGACAATTCGCTTGATATCTTGGAGTCTAATTCCAAAGAATCCGCTCATCTCAAGCTTGTCCAACGTCTCGGGGCCATCAACAAGCATCCCTGCCTCAAGAACTGAGCCTAGATCTATGGATCCCGCGTTTACTCCGTCTCTGCTCACCGTCGTAATGTGCCTAGTAAGCGAGTCCTGGAACGCATTTCCCGCAACACAATTTGCTTGTCTGCAATTTTCGATCACGCCCGCTGAGCTAGACAAAAAGACGAAAAAGTCCAGATCATTGCCCAACGCTTGATAAAGGTTCCAGGAGCCGATTGTTTTGGGCTTCGTCGCCAATCGCCAGTTTTCGTAGGTCATATTTTCGAAAACGGAGTCACGCAGCACTGCTGCACACTGGAACACGCCCCTAATAAGAGACGTCGATCGTCAAATCTCGCTCACTATCTTGTCGAGGAATTCGCCATTGCATATATCTACCTTGAAAGTGGTTACATTGGCTTGCCTCATACGAAGGAGATCAACGCAAGATTTAGCCAAGTCACTCGTCGCACCAGATCGTGCTAAGAACATAATATTCTTAGCACCACTGGCCGCCAACAACTTAGCAATCTCTATGCCAAGACCGCCAAGACCGCCAGACAGTACGTAAGTAACGTTCCTGTGTAAACGCGAACCCATAGGAGGGGAATTTCTTGGGAGGATCGGTATAGGCTTCAAGGTGGGTCATTGACAATGGATACGGGCGCTTCTTGTATCCGAATCCAACGTCGCAAAGGCAGCTGTCAGCTTCGAGTGGTCGTATAGATCTTTAGGTTCTAAATTTCCCATCTTAAATTGTCCGGACAGGAGCTTGGAGTAAACTGAGGCCAAGGCATCCCCAAGACGGTCTGGTCGGTATTCGATCGGATGTGATATGTTTATAACTGTGCAACTAAATGTCTTGCTGGTGCCATCAGCTGTCCATAATATACCATCGTTACGATCCGGTTTATCTGCAAACCGGATTATATGACCACCTAGAAAAATAACCAGCGTGTCAATCTTTCGTCGCCTAGTACTCCACGAGGACTCACCTTCTTTGATACATCTAATATTTAAATCTCGGGTTCGTGTAGCCGGGTCGTAGATCACGTCCACACACACTGACCATTCGTCAAACGTTGTATTGTATCAGCAAAGCTCCCTACTCCTACGTCAAGGATATGGTTCTCGGTGAGTCCCTAGACATGACATAGGATATTATGCTCATGTTTGGTCTCTACGCCGGTGAAAATCACCGCTCCTACAGATTTCGCGAGTTGGATCGCCGTTTGGCCAAAATTTCCCGCGGCAGCATGAATCAAAATGGTATTCTCGGGCTTGAGCTTACCAAGCATATATCCAGAAATAGAAAAACTTGTCGGCAAATACAAAGGGTGAGGTCTGAGCAGGTTCTCCGGTGCTTTGTAAAGGAGTCTGCAATGGCACGTAACGAAGTCTCGTAGAGGCCCGCGAGCAATTCCCACGACGTGGTCACCCGGAGCAACAGCCGTAACAGTTTCTCCAATCTGCTCGGCTACGCCGTATAAGTCTGTTCCTAAGTTGCCTTCCCCTATAGTCCCACACATAATGTCGCGATCGATATTGAACAACACTAACTTCTTCTTAGAGTACTCCGATTGCATAGACTGTCCTAAAGTCTGTGCCAGACAAGATTGCGGGTTTCTGGCCTCGAGCCGCGACCCCCGAGTGATCCAGAAAATCCCCTTTACGACGCAAACCACATTCTGGAATGCAAGGAAGTCCTGCCCTTCCCGGTTCCAGAAGAGCAAATTTCCCACCGACTTCTAAAGGTGGGATGCAGTACCCTGGGATTATCTCGTCCTCCTTGACACTACGTGATGTTCAGAACTGGAAATCCAAGTTCTTGGCGAGTTCAGCTTGGAGCCGCTTAATATCGGATCTGGGATTCACTGGGACAAGGATAAGTAAACCCTCGGTCCTTACAGCACTCTCCTCGTTGTGGATTGCTGATATATAAAGACTCTCGAGAAAGGAGGGGGCCATTGGGCCATTTCCGAAACTGAAGGCTGTTTCAAAGACCGAATCCAGGGTCGTCGGGTGAATAACGTGCAGATATTCAAATATTCCAAGCATGGTAGATTTCGTGTCCAGAATATAGATAGTGCCAACACAAATATCGCCCCGTCCACGGAGAGATTCAACATTCCGGAACAGCCGGCCATAGTTCATGCCAATAGCGTCTATACTCTCGTAAAATTGCCTTGGATTAGCTGGGTTGTCGCATTCATTCTTTGCGCCAGCGTATGCTTGGTAGTATCGGTTGGCCTTTTTAGGAAATGCGTTGTGATAAATCGTCACATATCCGCTACCACGCTCCTCCCATGGCTTACCAATATGCTTGGAATATATAAATAACTTAAAGAAGGCTGAATATGTCGCTGATGGGGAGGATTCAGAGTCTCTAATAGGAGCTATAAATATTTGACTATCCCGCTTGTTAAGATTTAAGGCATATTCTAATCCATGCGGAGTGCTCAGAATGACCATGGCCTTCAGAACTTTCTCTCCATCACAAAGACTCTGGCAGGCATTATGGACACTGGCCAAGCTAGCACTAGATCCTGTGTCGATAGTCATGCTCGGGTCGTTAACGCCCAAGAAGAACGAGAAACGGGTTGACATGATTGCTGTTGGAATGTGTGGGTGGCCGGTATACAGGGATGATATACGCCCCACGTCCGTGACTTATATATATCTTAAATATGCCCATCTATTCTCCCAAGACAGACTTGATAATACAACTAGCTTGCCTCGTAACTGCGTCTTACCTTAACAATTGCTATTCCATTGCCCGTTGCCCCATACTATGGCGAGCCGTCGAGATCATGTAAGACGATCTACTCGTAATCTATACAATTTAGTTAGATCGATTAGGGGGAAGAAGGAACCACGCAGTTTTTCATCTCATACACACATATACCCTTACCAAAAGAATCGACCCAGACCCCGGTATTGCTCTATCCAGGAGTCGCATGGTCAACTCCGGCTAGAAGCACACGTCAGCCTGGTCAGCTTGGTACTGAATGCGGAGTAGATTCTAGCCACTCATGCCGCTGTCTAGCGCTTCTACGGCAACCTCGAGGAGCATCCTTTGTTGTGGATCCATTATCTGAGCCTCATCGGCTGAAATAGAAAAGAACTATAAATGTTAGCAAGACTTTGCTCTCTCCACACACAGCCTGAGGCCTACAGAGCTATCAAACAGGCCGACATCTTACGCTGGGAAATGTCCGGCCTTGAATGGAACCTACAACAAATATTTAGTTGCCATTGGATTATGGAGTCGTTAAGGAAAACATACACCTCCTTGTTGAGTTCCACTCGGGTGGAACTCGCTAACCGTAGAGACATTGAAGCGGTCTTTGGGAGTTTCAGACCAGGCATTTTCGCCACGACAGAGCATCTGCATAGTTCCGGAGGATAACATACGTCTCCTCAAGTTGAGTTAATAAAGGAGAAGACGGGTTTGGGCAATGTAAATTAACCATGCTAGGTAGAGAGATAAGGTTGACCTCTCGGCCCTCAGAAAATATAGTAATTATCTCGACGTAGCTCCATGTGGCGGGTATCACATTTTAGGCAGATCAAGTTATTTGCTGACCGAGATCAAAGTGCTAACCAAGACAATGTCAAATCCGATGCCACATATTTTCTTCAGATTGGCTGCTGAATAAATTGCTACCGTGGTTGAGACAAAGGAATCTAACAAAACCTTCGTAGAGTGTTCTACAAGCATGGCTTGGCCTAATCTGTGTATCTACCCATCTTCGTGGCACTTGAGAGTCATCCCTTCCGGCTATTGAGTGGCTTATTAGTATTAGTATCATGTATCATGTAGTTACCATGTATCATGTATCATGTTCATCCAGTCTATCACGCAGTCACGTCGCATGCCACCAGTACAAAGGTTGCACAGAGTCCATCATTCTAGATTATAATCAGTACCTAGAGCAGGAGACACATAAGAACAACGGTAGTCAATGAGGTACACATGGGGATTTTCGTCTCCATGAGCGATAAGTCAGGGGTAAGCTGACACAAGCATTGTACCTGCAACCATAGGTACTTGGAGGTAGGTACTGTTAATGTCTCGTATAGAAGACAAATACCTAACCTAGGTGGGTACCAACCGAGTAATACCAAACGAGTAATACGTAATAGGGGTAACCACTTCCTATAACTATACCAATAAATAACCTAAAAGACGCCTCCCCCTTTTAAGCAAGTGTTCTACGTCCTAACTTATGATGCGTGGGCCCGCCTTTTACCGTTCCCTGTCAGCATGTTAGCAGCTCAGACAGCCTCAACCTGTTAGGCTGCCGCACCAAGCCCATAATTAGGCAGGATTCCACAGGTGAGTTTTACGAGTCCTCTTGTCGCAAATACAGCTGTGCTAGGATATTTTGGTTCAGATCCCCACAGGTTTATCCTAGTGTTTTACTCTAGAACCTCGTCACCGAGGGCGTAGTACGCCTGTACTTTAGGTATCTAGCCTCGTACAACTGGGAAATGAGTCGGAAGGAAATGTCGAGTAAACAAACATGCCCAAGACTCATGCGAAGGCAAGTGTGAGGTGTATACCCAAGGAGCCATGCGGAAACTACTGGGATACAGAACGAAAAAAAAAAAAAAGGAAAGGAAAGGAAAGGAAAGGAAAGGAAAGGAAAGACACAACGAAAACCCTCATCACGTAAGGGTGAATTGTATTCTCGCCAGAACCCGTAAACGGATAGACGACATAAGCCTACTGAAAGTATACTCCTCTCTGGGTCTCTAGCTTGCTATAGCTAACATCCTCCGACCTATCTATTGGACAATACGATGCCATACCACGGCGCTGTTTATGGTTGGCGCCAGGTGACCATAATTATCGCGTAAGAAAAAAATCGCAGGTTTAGGTCGCCATTATACTAGACTAAAAGTGTTGATAGCCAACTCATCGGACTTCTCTTCTCGGCTCTAGACGCGTCTATCATTTCGACCTCTCTTATTACCATATCCATTGATCTTCAGAACTTCCTAGATGTTCCTTGGGTCGTTCTCTCCTACCTTTTAGCTTACCTAGGCTGTGCCATAGGGTTTGCCAAACTAAGCGATATCTTCGGTCGGCTTGCGATGCTATGTTGTTCATGGATCCTCTTTATCGGCTTTTCTATCGGGTGCGCTCGATCGGCTACCATGACTCAATTGTGTGCTATCCCCTTGCACTCGCATATACTTGTAGGCATTAATTGATATATCCTGTAGGATTGCTTGCCGAGCCTTTCAAGGAACGGGTGCTGCTGGCCTATACAGCCTAAGCCAGACCGTACTCTTCGAAGTAGGCCCGTCAGATAAGCCCGGCTTGATGGGCGGGTTAATAGGCGTTACGTTGGCCATGTCATATGTACTGGGCCCCATTCTAGGGGCTGTCATTTCGTCGATAAGCCAGTGGACTATCATATTTTGGATCAAGTCCGTGTTCACCACTGAAGTCTCGGAATCATACTAACGAGCTCAATAGTGTTCCAGCTGGCGTAGCAGTACTTATCGCTCTGTATGTAGCATCTCCATCCGAAATAATCCCACGCCAGGGAGGATGGGGCTCGATACGAAGAATCGACTTTATTGGCAATATCACTGTCATATCAGCGTGTACACTTTTGGTATATTCACTGCAAGAGGCTGGCTCTTACACATATCGATGGGACAGTACGGCTATTGTCGTAGCCTTATCAATCGCATCTCTCAGCTGGGTAACCTTTTTTGCGTGGGAGATATTTATTGGTCTAAAAGGGTGTACCTATGTCGAGCCTATATTTCCCCTGAGGCTGTTCTTTCGACGAGTATATGCTGGCTGCGTGATGTATGTACCCAATTAACGAATGAATGGTGGGTATGTTTGACATGGATTTGGCGGCTAATAAGGGTCAGATGTACGTTTTGCACCGGCTACATCTACCTTTCTTTCCTTATCATCCTTCCTGAACGCTTCCAAATCGTCACTGGGGAGAGCCCGCTCTATTCGGGCATCCATCTATTGCCAATGTTGGGTTCGACATCTTTCGGGGCCTTTGTCGGCGGCACTATCTCACGTAATAATAATAATACGTCATGGACATTAATGTTGGCTCATGTCCTTCAACTCATCGGCATCGGCCTTATGTCTACGCTTAAGGAGGCTACGACGGAAACCAAGGCACAGTACGGGTTCCAGGTAATTCTGGGCCTTGGGTTCGGGCTCGCTCTTAGTTCGGGGACGATTATGGCTTCGGTACAGTCGATGAGTCAGGATCTAGCTGTGGCCCAAGGAGCGATTGCACAAGCTCGAGTATTCGGTGGTGCTATCGGGATAGCTATTTGCAGCGTTATATTCAACAGAAAGGTGGCAATTGAACTCGACGACAAGATGGATATCGATGATTTAGCTGCGTTGCATCATAGCCCGACTATTGCTCCGTGGCTTCCAGACGGGCTCAAACTCGTTGTACGCTCCGTGTAAGTTTCGAGCCTGGTCTCTACCCCTCTACCTAGATATGTATCATGTTAACGGTGCCCATGACTTACGATGGTCGGGTTAATTAGGTACGCGTCGGCGTTTGCGAGTGACACCAAGGTCATGATTGGCGTCGCGACGTTTGGAGTCATTGCGAGTACATTGACATATGAGTCTCGCCCACCGGTAATACCTAGTACCTCCAAGGCCAAAAGAGTCCAGGGAATCCTCGGAATCGAAGGACAGAGTGATACCGAACTCATACTGATGAACGCGTGAGCCTTCGATAATAATATTCATTCCGGACAGTTGGCTTCTAGGTGGACAACAGATAATATTGGTAAATTAACTGTGCCAAGTTGTATTGATTGTATTAGTTACTGTTTTATTGTTGTTTTATAAGGGTATGATGTAAGCGAATTTGTAAATTATTGAGTCGGTTTATTAGGAAGAAAAGTTGAATTTGTCTTATTTCATATGACGTAGTTAGTGGAGGCAGCCCGTACCCCCGAAAGAAAGGGTTGTTGTTTGCCTTAAATTTTCTTAAGGTTTTTTATTGTAATAAAAATGTATGGATAATGAAAAAAATGATATTTTACTTAATATATCAATTTTATATATTAACCTTATAATATTTAAATTTTAAATAATGTTATATATTTATTTATTTTTAATTTTATTATTTTTCTTTATTTTTTTATATGTTGGCTGGATAAGGTACTATTGTATACAATGATAAAAATGAAGGTATTTAGATATATTAAATTAAGAATAACTGTTAGATTAATAAGCCTGAAAATAATATGAAAAAATTCTCTCTTTTATAATAATTCTATAAAAAGCCTTATCATTCTATTCTAAAATTCTAATAACAATAATAATAATTTAAATTCTACAATTATAATTTTTTTATATATTATATGATAATTAAAAGTTGTAATTACATCTTAATATAAATATATAAATATTATTAATTTAATTATATTACATAAATATATATTTAATATAATCTTAATTATATTTAATTAAATAATATTGTTTAAAAATATTGCAAAAAAAAACCAATTATTTATAACTAATAATTAGAAAATATAAAACTAAATCTTTATAGCTTTGGTTTATAATTTAATAAGAAAATTTTCATTCCTTTTGACCTTTTGGCTAATATAACCAAATATTAAAGATTATAAATAAGGTATATAAAAAAGATTAAAATTAGTTAGGAAGGGCCATAAATTAATAATATTATTTTAAATCATTTTGGAAAATAAATATAATATTGTAATATTAAAAAAAGAATTATAAAAATAAGAATAAATAATGGTTTTTTATAAAGATATAAAATCATTCACATATATTTATTTTTTATATAAATTATATATACCTTAACCTTCCCTTAAAATAACTTTTTTATAATATAGTAACATTTTTATTATTTATTTATTTATTTATTTATTATTACCCCAATTTACCTAAAATATATTACAAATATCTGGTCCATTTCTTAATATTTATTCCAGATAAAAACCATATTTCAAAGAAAACCTACCTACTACCTATCCAAATAAATTACATTACTATAATTTTAATTTTACTTTATATTTTTATTAAAATTTACCTTTTAATAAAAATAATTAAACCTTAATATAAAAAAATATTTTATATATTATAATATCTATTATATAAAATGGTATGGCAGTAGCCCAGGTATAAGGTAATAATGAAATTTAAAATAACTTTATTATTTTTTTTAATAAATAATAAAAATATTATTATATTATAAAGAGGTTATTCTGGGGGAGGGCTAGGATATATATAATTTATATAAAATATAAATATATATAAATAATTTTATATTTTTATAAAAAATTATTATATATTTTTACTTTTATAATTTTTTTTTAATATTATAATATTATATTTATTTTATAAAATAATTTAAAATAATATTACTAATTTATAACTTTTTTTAATTAATCTTAATCCTCTTTATATACTTTATTTATGTTTTATAATATTGTAATATAATATTATTATATTTATTATATTTATAATCTAATATTATTTTAAAAAACCTATTTTATTTTTATATATATATTATATTAAATAAAAAAAAGCTTGTGTATTTGTAAGTGTTCTATTATCTTTTTGGTATTATCCTATTATTAACTTTTTTTAAATATTTTAATTTTTTCATTAGAAATTATTATAATGTTTTGGACTTAATATAATATTTTAATATTATATTATGTTGGAATTATAATCCCAATATAGCTATATATTATAAAAATAATTTATTTATTAAAAATAAAAAATCATATAAAAAGTATGGTTATGCCTTTCTAATGTAATTCTGAAAATTAATTGTTAAAGCTTTATTGTAACTTTTTTAAAGTTTTTAGGTCTTTAAGAAGTTTATTAAAAAATCATTAATAATATTTAATAATTATTTTTATTATATTTAATTCCTTATTTATTAAATTTATAATTTTTATATATTTTAATAATTTTGGGAAAATTATTTATTTTAATGTTATTAATATTATAATTATTTTGTAATGCGACTTTATTCTGTATTTATTCTGTTAATATTTATTAATTATAATATAAGGTTTATAGGAAAATCAATTCTAAAAAGAGGTATATATATGTTATTTTATTCCTGGCAATTTGTATTATCTTTATATATTATTATTATAATAATTTTTTATTTAGGAGATTTAATTGGTATTAAATGTTTTATTATTTTCCAATAATGATTTATTGCAGATTTTTAATAATTTTCCAGTATATTTAAATTTAAATTTTAATAAATATAATTTTTTTTTTAAAAATATATTTGTCCTTATTTAAAATTCTTTAATATATATAATTAAAGAAAGTAAAAAAAAAATAAGGAGGTAAATATAGAGGAGGGCAATTCTGACAAATATGGTTCAGAATAAGTGCGGAATGATCTTGGGTAAATATAATCCTTTTAAAAGATTTTATTAATGTGTTATTATTTATGTTTTTTTATTTAATTATGGGTTTTTTTTATTTAATTTGAAATTTTTGGAAATGTTTGTATTAAATAAATTATAATATTATTTTATATATAAATAATTAAATTTATTTAAAGAATTAATAGGTTATTAATAGAATTTTATTAGGGTTAAATAATGTTTTTTTATAATTTATATTAATTAAAAAAGTTTTTAGGATTAAATTTTATTTAAAATAAGTTTATATTAAAATATATTTAAAATATTTAAAAATTATATATTATATTATTTCTTTTTTATTATATTTATACCTAAAAATATTTATTTTAAAAATTTTTTTATTAAATAGGAAGATTTTTAACTTTATTTTCTTAATATGTATTTATAATAATATTAATATTTTATATTTTTATAAATTAAAATATTAATTATTAACTTTTATGTTAAAGGATGGTAATTAAATTGTTAATGTAACAGTATCTTTTTTATATTATTCTTATTTTTTTGTCCAATAATTTAAAAAGGTTTTTTTAAGATGTTGGCATCTTTTTCATTTAATATTTTAATTAATTTTAATTTTTATAATATATATATTTGATATTTGAGCAATAATGGGAAGATCTTGTTATTTCTTAAATCTTTAAAATTCCACTTATTTTTAAATTTTCCATTTTACTTCTTAAATTTTAAAATTAAAATTTTTATTATTTATATAAAACTCTACCATTACTATTATTATATTTAAATAAAAATATATTGGAAAATAATTTAACTTTATTTTTAATTATAATATTTCTATTACCTTATATGTACTACTAATTTCTTATAAATAAGCCAATTAAATAATACCTAATTTTTTAATAATACCTTTTATTTTATAATTTTGGCTTAAAATGTGCCATACCACTACTCCATATGTTATTATGCTTTATATTATTTTTATATAGATTTCTTTTACTTGGGTTGCGTTACAACCTCATATTGATGCTGCCAACTTGGAAAGGGCGTACTGCTGCCTCTCCATAACATTTTTATTATTTATTAAAAAAAATAATAAAATTATTTTATATTTTATTATTACCTTATATCTGGACCACCACCATATTATTTCACAACATTTGGATATTATAATATATTAAATATTTTTTTATATTAAGGTTTAATTATTTTTATTAAAGGGTAAATATTAATAAAAATATAAAATAAAATCAAAATTATAATAATATAATTTAATTAAATAAATAGTAAGTAGGTTTTTTCCGGAATATGGTTCTTACCCGGAACAAATACCAAAAGATGGACCGGATACCTATAATATATTCTAGGTAAATCGGGGTAATAATAAATAAATAAATAAATAAATAAATAAATAAATAAATAAATAAATAAATAAATAAATAAATATTATATTAGAATTATAATTTCAATATAATTATATATTATAAAAATAATTTATTTATTAAGGATGGGGAATTATATAAAGAGTGTGGTTATACCTTTTCATTATAATTCTGGGAATTAATTATTAAGACTTTATTATAATTCTTTCAAAATTTTTAAGTTTTTAAAAACCTTATTAAAGGATTATTAATAATATTTAATAATTATTTTTATTATATTCAATCTTTTACTTATTAGGTTTATAATTTTTGTATATTCCAGCAGTTCTAGGAGGATTATTTGTTTCAGCGTCACTGACGCTGTAAGGTTTTAAATAAATATATTAAATTTTTTTAATTTATATTTTAAGAAGAATTAATATTTCTTTAATTATAAATAAAGAAATATAATAATAAATAAAAAATTAAAAATTTAATCTTACTAAAAGAAAATAAGATATACTTATTTTAAAAATATTTAAAATTAATATACAAAATATTATAAATAAAAATAAAATAATTTAATAATAAATTAAATTGTAAAAAATTAAAATTATATAAAATTAAAAAGATTATTTTATCTATAAATTATAAATTAATATTATTTTAAATAATATAAATATATTTAATTTTTTATATATCTTTATTAAAATTTACCCTATAAAATATACCTATTAATTAAGATATAAAATTAAATAAATAATTAAATAAATATAAAATAAAAGAATATTAAAAAATTAAAAAAATAAAAAATAAAATCTAATATTTGATTAAATAGAAAGGTTACCCACTTAAAAAAATATATATAAAAATTTAAAACATATTTAATAAATTTCTAAAAAAAAATTGAAACAATTTTACCAAAAGAATCCAAATCATCTAAATTACCTAGGTTAACAAAGATATCTAATAAAGAATCCCACTTGAAATTAAGGTTAAATAAAATGCAAAACTACTTTTTAAATAAACAAACCTACTTAACAACTAATTTTTACTATTCTTCCTCTTCCTACCTCTCCAATTCATCCAACTCATCCATATCCTTAAATCCCTTTTATAATATTTTAATACCTTTTAATTAGAATTATTTATATTAATAATAAAAATATAATATTTATAAAAACATATTTATAAAAAATTATAAAAAAAATAAAATCTTCTTAAAACTTTTAAAAAATATTCTTTATTTATGATTCTTATTTTTATAAACATTATTTTTCTATATTAATCTATTTAAAAATATTTAAGAATTTTTTTTAAATAATTACAAAATTGAATTTAAATTTAAATATAATTTAAATAAAAGAATTTTTTTTAAAACCTTTATATAATTTAATTAAGAAAATAACAAAAAGAAGATATAATTTTATAATTAAAGTTTTTAATTTTATTTATAAAAAATATTTATTTAAAATAATTATTTTTAAATAAATTTTTAAATGATTTTATTAATTTTATTAAATATAATAAAAGGTAATTAAAATTATTAAGGGTAATAATTATTTAAAAAGGAAAATAATATTATAAAATAAATAGGGAAAAGTTTTATAGAGGGGAATTTGGATTAAGATTAAAAGAAGATTATATGATTAATTTAAAGAATGTTTTTTTAATTCTTTGGGGAATATAGGAATAGTATTCTTTTACTTCCTTGGGAAATATAGGAGCGGTATTCTTATGTTCCTTTAGGGAACGCAAGAATATATACTAATAATTTAAATATATAAAATTTTGGAAATTTTTAAAATAAAATTATTAATAATTAATTTAAATTATATAAGATAACTTTTTAAAATTAAATTAAATTATAATATTAATTTTATTATTTTCAAATTAAGATTCCTAATTTATAACATTTACTTTATATCTTCTGGTTTATTTAACCTTTAATTATTATGGGTTAATTGGAATGTAGGGTATATCTTATAAAAATTATTAAAATTCTTATTTAATATATAATTTTAATAATCTTTTTAATATTATAATATATAAATATTAATAATATATTAAATTAAAATAATATAATTAAATAATAAGATTTATTTTAAAAAAATCTTGTTAACCTTTATGGAATTAATTCTTCTAAGGTTTCTATAGGCTTTTTAGAACATAAATAAGCTTCTAAGAGTTATTTTCTTACTTGATCAACTTAAATTCATTATAATCCTTTCAGGATTGCTTTTATATAACTTCATACATTAATATACACCTTTTTTACTTCTTATGAAATATAATTTCTTTAAAAGCGGACTACCATTGCCAATAATTACTTCTATTAATCATTTTATTTAATCATTCTATTACCTTCTTCAGGATATAATTTATAATAAGCTAACTAAAATATAGGGTAGGACATATCCTATAAGAGCTAATAAAGCTCATATTTAATATATAAGCCCTTAAGAATTGATTTTTATCTAATCAGCTCAAGTTCTCAAACATAAAATCATCAATTTATTATAAAGAGCTTCATACGAATACATACGCTTTTTATCCTTTTGTTGAATATAACCTCCTAAGAATATGTTACCATTACCAAACAATTATTTTTATTTATTCTTTTATTTAATTATTTTAATATCTTCTTCAAAATATAATCATTTTACATCCTTTATTCTATTCCATCCTCTAGTTTGTTATAAGGTAATTAAAATATTTATATTTAATATATAAGCCTTTAAAAATTAATTTTTATTTAATTAAATCAGATCTTTTATTATAAAAGTCAAGCTCTTTAAATATTACCTTTTATAAAACTTCTTATAATAATGTACAGTTTTCTCATTTTTAATTAAATATATTATTTATTTTACTTTTTAAACATTAGCTATTATTGCTAAATAATTACCTCTATTATTACTTTTATTTGATTATTTTAATACCTTTTTCAAAATATAATTACTTTATATTTTCTATTTTATATAATTTTTAATTCTTTTGTTTAATAGTATTAATCCTAAATTAGAGTTCTTATTTAATATATAAATCCCTAAATATTAACTTTTATTTAATTAGGTTAAATTTTTAAATAATAATTTATTTAATTTTCTTTATAATATTTTATATAATTTATAATTTTATTATAATTATTAGAGCTTTTATTTAATAGTATTAACCTTAAATTAGAGTTCTTGTTTAATATATAGGCCTTTAAGAGCTGATTCTTATCTGATAAGTTTAAGCTCTTTCAGTATCACCTTTTATATAATTTCTTATAATAGTTTGTAAAAAGTTTTTTATTGAATATATCATTTATTTTATTTTTTCAGTATTAATTACCATTGTTAATACTTAATTTTATTAACCTTTTATTTAATTATTTTAATATCTTTTTTAGAATATAGTTTGTTATGAAGTAGTTGAAATGTAGGGTAGGGCATATCCCACAAGAATTATTAAAATTTTTGTTCAATATAAATAAGTTTTTAGAAGTTATTTTCTTACCTGATCAAATTAAGCTTATCAGGATTATCATATTCTTTTCATAACTTTTATAATAATTTATGAATTTATTTTTTATTGAATATATTATTTGTTTAACTTTTAATATGTGTTATTATTAATAAGTAATTACCTCTATTAATTTTTCCATCTAATTGTTTTAATACCCTTTTCAGGATATAGTCACATTATATCCTCTATTCTTATATAACCTCTGATTTTTATTTGAGCTCCTGTTCAATATATAGGCTCTTAAGAATTGATTCTTATTTGATCAGGTTAAGCTCTTTAAATATCACCTTTTATATAACTTCTTACAATAATTTATAACTTCTCTTTCTTATTAAATATATCATTTATTTTATTTTTTAAATATTAATAATTACCTTTATTTATTAATTATTTATTTGATTATTTTAATATTTCTTTTAAGATATAATTATTTTACATTTAGGTAATTATTAAATCTCCTATTTAATCCCCTAATTAAATAATTTCTAAGAAATTTGTTAATATAAGCTCGAAAAAGTTGTACACCACGGGAAGCCACAGGCGCGCATATAAGGCACAACAAAAATCTTAAACCATTTTAATTCATTATATTAATTTAAAATTTATTTAAAAATATTAATAATTAATATTATTTAAAAGATAGCTGAATTTGTAGTCTTTTGAGATAGGTTGTATGTATTTCTGATTGGAAGTTATTATATAATAGTTAAAAACGTCCAAAAATGTGGGTCTTTTTTCTTAAATTCTTTGTAAACATATTGGTCAATTAAGATTATGGTGTAACTAATGAAATAAAAAAGACATAAATATATTATTATTTAATTTTTAATTATTTTATTTATTTAATATATATTTTTTAAAAATATTTATAATAAGTAAATTATATTCCAATTTTGTATATGGGTAACTAAATCTATCTTAGAAACCAGCAAACCACCAATGGGGCCAATAATAATAAATAATTATTACCTATTCTTATTTTTATAATCTTTTTTTTATATTATAATATTATATTTATATTTTAAAATAATATTATTAATTTATAATTTTTTTTAATTAATTTCAATCTTTTTTATATACCTTATTTATGTTCCACAATATTATATTATAATATTACCGTACCCATATTAAATAAATATATTTTTTTTTCATTATTCATACCAATAATCTCCTAATATAAAATCTTAAAAAGACTTAAGACATAATAAAACTCTTAATAAATCTTGAATTGATTAATTTAAAATGTCAGCAGTTAAAGAGTTATAATGACTCTAACCTGCTGGTTAGAGCTCGCTGAGATAGAAGAGAAAGAAGAGTGAAAAGCTCGTAGTTCACGGACAAGTCAAATATTTAGGTATATACTTCATAAGTAGTAAGTACATATCTCGGGTTCTAATGCCTTTTCTAAATATGTAACCAACAAATCTTAAACAAAGGGGCTACTCCTCACTACGTATTTATCAACGTACTCGTCCACAGCCGTAGCCTCCAGTTTTTTACCATCCATTCCCAGGTCGACAAGTTCCTTAACTTGTGCCTCAGAGAAATGTGGTCCCAAGTGTCGCTTGTACTTAGCTAGGATATGTGGCTTTGCCTCTTCTCTCCTAAGTCGATGTCCTAGCGGAGCTTCAACAACAACTTCATCTAAGATCGTTCCGTCGTTTAGCTCAACCGTCAGAGCGTTGGAGATTGTACGCAGCTCCGGATCGTGATAATCCCTAGTGAACTGTGGATCCTCCACACACTTGATCTTCTGGCGGAGCGATTCGACTAACGGGGATGTCGCCGCCTCGCTACCGTCGGTATAATCCGTCGCCTCTAGGCGTCCGAATACAAGCATAACCGAGCACATGTATTGAATACAATGATCGCGATCCGCAAAGTTGTCCATCGGTTTGAATTGTTTGTCGATGATCCGGATGCACGCCTCATGCGTTCTACAGGTGATGCCCTTAATATCAGCTGCCGACTTACCCAACTCCTTTAACTTGTTATGAATCTTCTGGGAAGCCTCTACCGCAGTCTGCGAGTGGAACTCGGCTGAGTGAAAGTAAGTTAGCAAGATGGCGGTCTGGAGCTGATCAGCGGTGCTAACCTGGATACGAGACCTTGAAGAGAACATTCTCCATCACGTAGCTGCCGTAAGGGCGCTGGAACTCGAACTTATTACCCTTAAATAAGACATCGTAGAATCCCCACACCGGTGCAGATAAGACAGTAGGGATACCAGGCTCGCCCTTGGCCACCTTTAATGCAAGATTAACAGCTCTTTGACAGGCGTCACCGGCCGCCCACGACTTTCGAGACATAGTGTTCGGAGAGTGTCGGTAGGTTCGCAAGCTCTGTCCATCAACCCAGGCCTGAGTAACGGCGTCGGCAATCTGCTTCTCGCTTAATCCGAGCATATGGGACACGACCGCAGTACTGGCAACTTTAACGAGGACGACATGGTCAAGGCCGACTTTGTTATACGAGTTAAGCAACGCCAGACAACCCTGAATTTCGTGGGCCTTGATCATGCCCTCGAGGACATCTCTAACAGTGAAGATTTTGCCTCCGGCTAGATTACCACCAGCCTTGTTGGTGCGGTTAACCCAATCCGCAACGGCTAGAATGGCACCTAAGTTGTCAGAAGGGTGACCCCATTCGGCAGCCAACCAACAGTCATTGTAATCAAGCCATCGAATAGCGGCGCCGATGTTGAATGCACCATTGACAGGGTCGAGGACGAAGTCAGTACCAGGAACCCTAGTACCGTTGGGTACGACGGTTCCTGGAACAATTGGGCCAAGCAGCTTAGTACATTCCTTGAATCGCAAACCCTCAAGTCCACAACCTAGAGTATCCAAGAAGACCCATCTCGCAGTGTCGAACTATCCAAAGATTGTGTCGTTAGCCCACCATGTACCTCACCAGTTCTTGCAATAGAGAATAACATTGAACAAGGGTAGGCATACAGCTAATTCTGAATTAATTGGCTTTGCAACATAGTTGGCAATGTCGCTAATCTCGGGATCGTACTCTCTTGCTTCTTGGGGCATTGGAGGGGCGGATCGTTGGGCGGTAGTGGTTGAAAATGAAGAATATAAAGTGGAAGAGAGAAGGTAGGCAGGGCGAGTTATTATTGAATTTCCAGGTTTCGTAGTAACCACACGAGAGGAGATACCTCGAGGAGATGTTCTTTGCGAGACGTTTCTTGATTGTAATCGTAGAGATCGGGAGGTAGATAAGAGATTACGATTAAATGAAAACATTTTCGATTGGGTTTGGCAGTTTTTAAATGAGGCAATATCTCTAAAGAGAGAATGCGCATTGAATATTTATATGATATTTTTAGGTCCCCTTATCTCGGTAAATATCAAAGAGGAGCTTTTGCTTAAATAAAGAGAAAATATAGGACCGGTAAATACAGAAACCGATCATTACCAACCATGAACAATAATCCCTCGGTAATGTAAGAACTGGCATATATAAGCCCGGTTATTTACAATTAATGGTATAAAAGGAAACTTAAAATATATATTAAAATATTAATTAAAATTTTTTAAAAAGTTAATTTAATAAATTTAAAACATTAATATTAATTTTATTTATTATTAGTTCATTATTATCCTAATTTATTTAAATTATATTATAAATATCTAATTCATCTTTTAATAATTTATTCCAAATAAGAACTATGTTCCGGAAAAGGCTTACCTATTATTCATTTATATAAATTATATTATCATTATAATTATTTCTTAAGAAAGAAATTTAAATATATTATTATTATTATAAGGACTATGGGAAAAGTAATTGAAAAAATAATGGTGGATTACATTAATTGGATTATGGAATAATATAGGATATTTTTGGAAGATTAAATAGGGAATAAATTAATAAAATCTATTGAAATAATTACAAAAATGGTAATAAAAGTTATATATTCTATATAATATAATAACATTATAATATTATTTTTTATAAATAACAAATTAAATTAATAATTTACTTATTATAAACATTTTAAAAAAATTTATATTATTTTATTTATTATTATTATACCATTTTACCTAAATTATTTAAATTATTTAATATAGGTATCCAGTCCATCTTTTAATATTTATTCCAAATAGGAATTATATTCTAGAAAAAACCTACCCATTACTTATTTAACCTAATTTTATTATTATAACTTTTTTTATTTCTTATATTCTTATTAAAATGTATTATTCAATAAAAATATTTTAATTAATATAAATGCCTTTTAATATATTATAAAAACATATTTTTTATTATTTTAATAATAATCCGCTACAGTTCTATATCCAATTTGAGCCCTAGGAAGCCCGACCCCCCTACTAGGGAGGGGGGGCAAAAAAAAGAAATTTTATATTAAATAAAATATAAATAATAATGTACTAATAGGAACCTCCTGCAGAACTACTTCCAAACAGAACCCCTCTGCGGCCATTCCAAGTTGCCATTTTTCTTTATATTTCCTTCTTTAATTAAGGAATTAAATTTATTAAAATTTAAATTGAATAAAGAATTATAATAAATTATTAGTTTTTTGGACTGGTCACTTCATGACCAATTAGTTTTTCAAAATTAATTAATCCCATTCTATAATTATTAATTTGATATTTAATAATAAAAATAATTCTTATATAAAAATTAATATATTTCAAATTTATATATATTAAATTGGGGTAATATGATTATATAATAGTAGCTACCTTAAAAAACCTTGTTACCCTTCCCCCCCGCCATTATAAGGTTTATATAAACTTTTTTGGTTATAAATAAACCTTCAGGAATTATTTTCTTACCTGATGAGTTTAAGTTCTACAGAGTTCTTCAAAACTTATCTTTATAAAGCTTTATATGAATAATATATATTCTTTAAACCTATAACTTCATTATATATACTATTATTACCAAATAATCACTTATAATAACTTTTCTATTCAATTGATCTATTATACTCCTAAATATATAATCACCCTACATCCTTAAACTTATACAACCTCTAATTTACTATAAATTAATTAAAATACAAAATATATCCTACAAAAATTATCAAACTTCCTATTCAATATATATATATATATATATATATATATAATTTTAATAAATTGTTTTAATGTTATAATACATAAATATAAATAATATATATATAAATATTAAATTAATATAAAATAATTAAATAATAAATATTACTTTACAGAAACCCTATTAACCTTTATAAAATTAAACCTTCCTAGATCTCCATAACTCTTTTAAATTCAAATAAATCTTTTAAAATCATCTTTCTTATTTAATCAATTCAAACTCATTATGGTCTTTAAAGAATCTTTTTTATAAAATCTTTATATAATAATATATAATTTTAATCCTTTTCTTAAATATATCCTTTTATATAACACTATTATTTGTAAATAATTATATATATTTATTTTTTATATAACTATTTTATTTCCATTTTTAAGATATAATTACTTTATATCCTCTCTCTTATATAACCTTTGATTTATTATAAATTAATTAAAATGTAAGATATATCCTACAAGAATTATTAAAATTTTTATTTAATATATAATCTCTGATTTATTATAGAATAATTAAAATATAAGGAAATATCCTACAAAAGCTATTAAAACTCCTATTTATTATTAATTTTTAAATATAAATCTAACCCTTCTAAGATTTCTACAGGATTTTTAAAATATAAATAGGCCCTTAAGAATGATTCTTATCTAATCAGATCAAATTCTACAAAATCATCACTCTCTCTTATAACTCTTATAATAGTTTATAAATTTATTCTTTTATTAAATGTATTATTTATTTTACCTCTTAAATGCTAATTACCATTTTTAGTAATTATTACTATTAACCTTTTATTTAATAATTTTAATACCCTTCATAGGATATAATTTATTATAGGGTAGCTGAAGTACAAGGCATATCCTACAAGAGCTATTAAAACTCTTATTAAATAATATTAATCCTAAATTAAAATTCTTATTTAATTTATAAGCCTTCAAATATTAATCCTTATCTGATTAAATTAAATTCTTAAATATAAAATTATTAATTTATTATATAAAACTTTATACAAAAATTGAATTGGGGTAATATAATTATGTAATTAAAATTACCTTACAAAGACCTTATTAATTTCCATAAAGCCAAACCTTTTAGGTCTTTACAGTTCTTTAGATATAAATAGGCCCTCAACAGTTGGCTTTTTTATCTGATTAATTGAAGCTCATTATATCTCTTCGAGAATTACTTTTATAAAATATTTATATAAATATATACTCTTTAATCCTTTTTCTAAATATAATTTCATTATATGTGCTACCATTAATAAATAATTACTTTTATTAAATTTTTCATTTAATTATTTTAATATCCTCCTTAAGATATAATTATTTTATATCCCTTATTTTATATAATTTCTGGTTTATTATAAGGTAATTAAAGTACAAGGTATATTTTATAAGAATTATTAGAGCTTATATTTAATAATATCAATCCTAAATTAAATCTTTTATTTAATATATAAACCCTTAAGAGTTAATTCTTATTTAATTAAATTAAATTCTTTATTATAATAAACTGGGGTAATATAATTATGTAATTAAAATTACCTTGTAAAACCCTATTACCTAACCTCCATTAAATAAATCCTTCTAAAATCTCCACAGGTTTTTTGGATATAAATAAACGCTTAAGAATTAATTCTTATTTAATTAGATTAATTTTTTTAAACATTACCTTTTATATAAATTTTTACAATAATTTATAACCTTATCTCTAATTAAATATATCATCTATTTTATTTTTAATTGCTAATTACTATTGTTAATAATTATTTCTATCAGTTTTTTATTTAATTATTTTAATATTTCTTTTAAAATATAATTACCTTATATCTTTTATCTTATTTATATTTATTGATTTATTATGGGGTAGTTAAAGTGTAAGGCATTTCCAACAGGAGTAATTAAAATTTTTATCTAATATATAAATTTTTAAAAGTTAATTCCTACTTGATTAGATTAAATTATTAAATATTAATTTATTTAACTTTTCTTATAACTTTTTATAATAATTTATAACCTTATTTCCAATTAAATATATTATTTATTTTATCTTTTAAATATTAATAATCACCTTTATTAATTACCTTTTTATTTAATTATTTAAATATTTTCTTTAAAATACAATCACCTTATATCTAAATAACTATTAAAGTTCCTATTTATTGGAATTATATTACAAAACTTTAAATATTAATCTCTATAAAGTTATACCTTTTAAGGTCTCCATAGGTTTTCAAGTGTAAATTAACCTTTAAAAGTTGGTTTTCTTACCTAATTAATTCAAATTTATCACAATCCTTCAAGAATTATTTCTATAGAACCTTTGTATAATAATATACAATTTTAATGTTTTTTTAAATATAATTATTCTATATGTATTACCATTAATAAATAATTATTTCTATTAATTATTTTATATAATTATTTTAATATCCTTTTTAAGATATAATTATTTTATATCCTTATCTTTATATAGCCTTTAATCTACTATGGAGTAATTAAAATGTAAGGTATATTTTGTAGGAGTTATTAGAACTCTTATTTAAGATTATTTATTTTTTAAACACCAATTACCATTATTAGCAATCACCTTTATTAACCTTTTATTTAATCATTTTAATATTTACTTTTTTAGGATATAATTACTTTACATTTTGTGATTAAAACTTTTATCCAATATATAAACCATTAAAAACTAATTTTTATTTAATTAAATTAAATTCTTTATTATAATAAATTAAAATAATATAATTATATAACTAAAATTATTTTACAAAGTTTTATTAAGCTCCATAAAATAAACAATTTCAAAGTTTCTATAAACTTTTTAAATATAAATGAATCTTTAAATTTTATTTTTCTTATTTAATTAACTCAAATTCTCAAACATAAAATTATTAATCTTCTTATAAAACTTTATATAAATAATATACATTTTTATCCTTTTATTAAATATAACCTTATAAAAACATATTACCATTACCAATAATTACTTCTATTGACCATTTATTTAATCATTGAAATACCTTCCTCAAAATATAATTACCTTATATCTAAGTAACTATTAAAGTTCCTATTTAATTAAAGCTCCTATTTAATTAAAACCTTTATTAAATAGCAATTAAAGTTCTTATTTAAGATCTTAATTAAATGATTTATAAAGGGATTTTATTAATATAAATTTTTATTTAATTAGAAAAGCTATACACCATGAAGAAGCCACAAACGTATGTAAAAAGTATATCAAAATTCAAAATCATTTTAATTCATTATATTAATTTAAAAATCACTTAAAAATATTAATAATTAATATTATTTAAAAATTATTTCAATTTATAATTTTTTAAACCAATTTATATTTGGTTATAATTGGAAATATTTATATAATAGGATTAAATATTTAAAATTATGGGATTTTTTTTTAATTTCTTTAAAAATTAATTTATTAGTTGGATTTGTGGTGCAATTAATGAAATAAAAAAGATATAGATTATAATAAAATTAAATTAATTAAAAAATAAATAAATCTTTCTAGATCATAATGCCTACCTAAAACAAATATTAAAAGATAAATTAGATATTTAAATTATGATTTAAGTAAAATGTTATGAGTTAGGGTTTTGGTTTGAAGGTAATAGAATTGATATTGTAATCCAATTTGGATCTAAGAAATTATTTTATATAATTTAAGTTAATTATTAATGATTCCATTTTAGGAACTTTTAAAATTTTATATACCCAAATTATTAATATGCGCTCCTACGCTCCTTAAAAGAATAAGGGAGCGTTGTTTTTACGTTTTTCAGGAGAATAAGGGAATATTATTCTTACATTTTCCAATGAGTTAGGGGAGTGTTTTTTAGGTTAATTACGTAACCTTTTTTTAGTCCTAATCTGAGTTCCCTTCTATAAAATTTTTTCTTATTTATTTTGTAATATTATCCTCCTTTCCAAACAATTATTATCTTTAGTAATTTTAGTTATTTTTTATTATATTTAATTGAATTAATAAATATATCTAAAAATTAACCTAAAATTATCATATTGAACAAAATCTTTTCACAATTAAAATCAAAAACCTAAATTACAAAATTATATTTTATTTTTTTGATTTTTTTTTATTAAATTATATAAAAGTTCTAAAAATCTCCTCCTCTTATTCAAATTATATTTAAATTTAGGTTTAATTTTATAATTATTTAAGAATCCTTTTAAATACCTTTAAACAAATTAATATAGAAAAATAATATTTATAAAAATAAAAGTAATACACAGAGAAATCTTTTTGAAATTTTAAGAAAACCTTATTTCTTTATAATTTTTCATAAATATTTCTCTTTTATAAATATTATACCTTCATTATTAATGTAAATAGTTTTAATTAAAAAATATTAAAATATTATAAAAAAAGATTTAAAAATATAAATAAATTAAATAAGTTAAAAAGGTAAAAAAGGAGGAGCAATAAAGATTAATTGTTAAATAGGTTTATTTATTTAAAAAATAATCCTATATCTTATCCAACCTTAATTTTGAATAAGATTCTTTGTTAGGTATCCTTGTTAATTTGGGCGGTTTAGATAATTTGGGTTTTTTGGATGGAATTGTTTTAATTTCTTTTTAAAAATTTGTTAAATATACCCTAAATTCTTATACATTTTTTTTAAATAAGTAATCCTTCTATTTAATCAAGTATTAAATTTTGTTCTTTATTTTTTAGTTATTTAATATTTTTTTACTTTATATTCATTTAGTTATTCTTTTAATTTTATATTTTAATTAATAGGTATATCTAGTAAAGTAGGTTTTAATAAAGAAATATAGAAAATGAAATATATTTATATTATTTAAGATAATATTAATTTATAATTTATACATAAAATAATTTTATAATTTTATATAATTTAAATTTTTTAAAATCCAATTTGTTATTAAGTTGTTTTCTTTTTGTTTATAGTGTTTTTTATATTAATTTTAAATATTTTTGAAGTAAATATATTTTGTTTCCCTTTGTTAAGATTGATTCCTCAATCTTTTACTTATTATTATATTCTTTTATCTATAATTAGAAAAATATTAATTCTTGTTGGAATATAAACTAAGAAAATTTAATATATTTATTTAGGGCCTTTGTTTTTGGAGTTGCTTTTGTAAATGCAGGTGTATTTTCTTGTAATAGGGTTGGTCACTTTATTATTATTCTTTTTTAAATATTATTTTATATAGGGAAATTATTACATCCTTATTATTTAAAATATTATAAATTATTTAAGTTATTAAAAATAATTTTAACTAATTATTTTATTTATAATTAATGTAATAGTGGAGATATTATTTTAGGATTTAATTTAATCTTTTTATCTGATTATTAATTTTTGGATAAGTTATGATAAATATCTTTTATTTAATTCTTTTTTTTTTTGTAAAATCCTGTTAAAATTTAAATTTAAATAGGTAATTTTAATTAAAAATAATTTTCTTTAGAAGTTTATATTTACTTATGAATTCTTGGAGGAATATAAAGGTAAATTACTTTATAATACTATCTTTTATATTAAAATAAAATATATATATTTAGTAAATCTATTTATTATTACTTAAATATTATTAGATTTTTTTAATTAGATTTTTAAATAATAATAAATTAATAATAAAATTTTAAGCTAATATATTTTATACTTAATCTAAGATAGGGCTAGGTTAAAAAAGTTTATACAATTTATATTAGGTTATTTTAATTTTAATACATATATTATAATTTTTAAATATTATTTTAATAATATTCCACAATTTAAGGAAGTTATAATCTTTTTTTACTTTTTATAAGGTTTTATATTTTTTCTAATATTCAGAGAAGATGTTTTTATAAAAGGTTTTAATAAATTCTTTTTAAAGAATTTTTGGGATATCTTCCTTATCCCTATAGTATCTTTTTTTGTTTTTTTTAAAAAATTATTGCTTTTTTTTGATTAAAATTTTATTAAGTTTTTGCGTTTAAATTTTGTTAATTATTATTTGTACTATCCTAAAAAAATTATTTAAACTTATTACCATTATTTAAGAATTAATATAAAATATATATAAAATATATGTTTTTTATTAATTTAATATATTAATTTATACATTTTCCTTTCCTTTAATATAATAAATACAAAAATTAAATTTATTAAAATCCATTTTTCATTTTTATTGTTGATTTAATAATTCCTATATAATAATAAAGGTTTTTAAATTTTTATAATTTGAAAATACCTTAAATTCTTCTTTTATTCTTATAAAATATAATTTTTAATTTTTAAATCCTTAAATAATTATTAATAATCTTTTATTATATGTTGGATGGACAAGGTACCATTGCATACAATAATAAAAGTGAGGGTATTCAGATCAATTCCGTAAAAAGTGGTTGTAGAAAGATAAGTACGTATTTTGGTCGGAGACCAAAATACGTGGAGCTAAATACAAGATTAAAGTGGGTCTGTACCACCATGGTCACATGACCAACATTCCCACATTATAAATAATATATTTTAATTTAAATCCTTAAAATATTTAGGAGTAATAAAATCTTAGATATTATTTCTTATTTTTTTTTTCTACTTTAATATAATTTTATTATTCCAAAATCCTTATTACTTTAGGATTATTCTCATAATAAAATCTAATATATTTATATAAATTTGTTTTCTTTCTTTAAATTTAGAAAATAATATATTAAAGTGGTAATAAAAACTCTTTTAAACTTTTAAAATATTTTATCTACTTTCAGTATTTATATAAATAATTAATTCTTTTTTTAAGTTATGTTTATTATTGGTTAAACTATTCTTCCAAAGTTTTTTATTAGGCTCTTAATGAAATTGGTAAAATTGTAAAAGGATTATATTTCCTTAACCAATTTTAAAGTTTTTTAATTTTTTATTTAAATTAATTTTGCTTTTTAGATATAAATTTCTTTTAAAATAATAATAAATCTTAAATATTTAATTTTTTAAATTTTCTATTAATATTTCTTTCAATTTACTATTATTTTTTATTGTTAAAACTTTTTAAATACCTTTTTTTTATATTTAAAATATTATTTATAAATTTAAGAATAGATTAAAATGTTATTAATATATATAAAAATAAAATTATTAATATATTTCTATAAAATTATTATTATTATATGTTAAAAAATAATTAAGATATTGATTAATCTTTATAATATAATTAAATATTTAAAATATTTATAAAATATTTAGAACGCTATCTTCCATTTTTTTAATTATCTTAATTTTATAAAATCTATTTGAGATATTAAAGATTATAAATCATTAGATATTATAAATTTATTTTTTTATTATTTTTAATAAAATAAAAAAATACTTATTTTTTATAATAATATTATTTAATAATTAATAATTATTAATTATTCTAAATATTGGATCACCTTTACTATCTATTTTCTATTTATTATTTAATTTTAGTTTAAAGATTAGTAAAATTGAATATTCTACCAAAAATTTTAATTCTTTAATATATCCTTATTTTAGGTTTTTATTTAACCATTTTCTAAAAGTTTATTATTATAATTTACTTAAATAATAAACCTATTATAAATATAGTTAAAACCTTTTTTTTAAAGAAATATAATAATTGTAAACAGTATATTTTAAAAAATCATTTATTGTAAATCTTTCCTCCTAAAAAACTATTAAAAATTCCTTCTTAAATTCTTCTAATATTTTTTTTATAAATTTCCTTTTTTTCTTTTCTTTATACTAACAATATTAAAACAAATATAATAAAATTACTTATATTAGGAGACTTTTTGGTTTTTTGATTATCTTTTTATAAAACCTTTATAAAAAGCCATATAATTTGATTTATTAAAAATCTAATATTACAATAAATAACGGAGAGGTATTATATTATATGTATAATGGTAACATTGTTGGGAAGAAATAAAAGGGGTGATATATGGATGGTGGATGGTTAGGTTTATAACCTAAATAAATCCGCCTTGAAGATTATTATTATAAAAAAAAGAAAGAATAAAATAGAAATAAAAATTAAATTTAATAAAATAGATATAATTGTAACATTAATTAATAAATTAATAGAAATGATTAAACTTAAAATTAATAATTTAATAAAAGAAATAAAGGTAGAAATTAAAAAGACAATAAATGTATAAAAAATATATATTAATACCATAATATTTATAAAATAAAAATAATGATGAAATAATATCCCTAAATTAAATAAAATAAAGGAATTAATTAAAAAAATAATAACTAAAAAATTAAAATTAATAAATAATATTAGGAAGTTATAAAAATAATTTTAAATTGTAATTATTAGAAGTATAATTAAATTTTAAATATTTATTATTGTAATATTAATCTGTTTTTAATATGAAATTATAATTAAAATAATAATATTTATTTATTTATTTATTTATTTATTTATTATTATCCCAATTTACCTAGAATATATTATAAATATCTGATCCATCTTTTGATATTTGTTTCAGGTAGGAACCATATTCCAGAAAAAACTTACCTACCATTTATCCAAATAAATTATATTATTATAATTTTAATTTTATTTTATATTCTTATTGAAATTTACCTTTTAATAAAAATAACTAAACTTTAATATAAAAAAATATTTTATACATTATAATACCTAAATTATATAAAATAATATAATAATAATTTAGATATAAGGTAATAATAAAATTTAAAATAATTTTATTATTTTTTTTAATAATTAATAAAAATGTTATTACATTATAAAAAAATTATTCTAAAAGAAAATCAAAATATATATGATTTATATAAGATATAAATATATATAAATAATTTTATATTTTTATAAAAAATTATTATATATTTTTATTTTTATAATTTTTTTTAATATTATAATATTATATTTATTTTTTAAAATAATTTAAAATAATATTACCAATTTATAATCTTTCCTAACTAACCTCAATCTTCCTTATATACCTTATTTACACTTTACAATATTACAATATAATATTACTATATTTATTATATTTATAATTTAATATTACCTTAAAAAATTTATTTTATTTTTATATATATATTATATTAAATAAAAAAAATTTTATATATTTATAAATATTCTATTATTTTTTTAATTTTATTTTATTATTAATCTTTTTTAAATATTTTGATCCTTTTATTAAAAATTATTATAATATTTTAAATTTAATATAATATTTTAATATTATATTATATTAGAATTATAATTCCAATATAATTATATATTATAAAAATAATTTATTCATTAAAAACAAAAAATTACATAAAAAATATAATTATGCCTTTCCAACATAATTCCAAAAGTTAATTATTAAAATTTTATTATAATTTTTCCAAAATTTTTAAATCCTTAAAAAATTTATTAAAAAATTATTAATAATATTTAATAATTATTTTTATTATATTTAATTCCTTATTTACTAAATCTATAACCTTTATACATTCTAACAATTTTAAAAAAATTATTTATTTTAATATTATTAATATTATAATTATTTTATAATATAATCTTATTTTATATCTATTTTATTAATACTTATTAATTACAATATAAGATTTATAAGAAAATTAATTTTAAAAAAAAGTATATATATATCATTTTATCCCCAACAATCCATATTATCCTTATATATTATTATTATAATAATCTTTCATTTAAAAAATTTAATTAATATTAAATACTCTACCATTCCCCAATAATAATTTATTATAAATCTTTAATAATTTTCTAATATATTTAAATTTAAACCTTAATAAATACAACCCTTTTTTTAAAAATATATTTATTTTTACTTAAGATTTCCTGATATACATAACCAAAGAAAATAAAAAAAAAAATAAGAAAGTAAATATAAAAAAAAGTAATTTTAATAAATATAATTTAAAATAAATATGGATTAATTCCAGGTAAATATAATCCTTTTAAAAAACCCTATTAATATATTATTATTTATATTTTTTTATTTAATTATAAATTTTTTCTATTTAATTTAAAATTTCTGAAAATATTTATATTAAATAAAATATAATATTATTTTATATATAAATAATTAAATTTATTTAAAAAATTAGTAGATTATTAATAGGATTTTATTGGGATTAAATAATATTCTTTCATAATTTATATTAATTAAAAAAGTTTTTAAAATTAAATTTTATTTAAAATAGGTTTATATTAAAATATATTTAAAATATTTAAAAATTATATATTATATTATTTCTTTTTTATTATATTTATATTTAAAAATATTTATTTTAAAAATCTTTCTATTAAATAAGAAAATTTTTAACTTTATTTTTTTAATATATA
>MU623589.1:0-31445 GCA_025201765.1 Daldinia sp. FL1419 | reverse complement strand
TAAATAATATTATTTAATTAAATATAATTAAAATTATATTAAATATATATTTATATAATATAATTAAATTAATATTAACCATATATTTATATTAGGATATAATTAAAACTTTTAATTATTATATAATATATAAAAAAAAATTATAATTATAAAATTTAAGTTATTCTTATTATTATTAGAATTTTAGAATTAAACAATAAGGCTTTTTATGGAATTATTATAAAGGAAAGAATTTTTCCATGTTATTTTTAGGCTTACTAATCTAACACTTTGCAACCAACTTTATTACTTTCAGAACCAATCATTCTTATTCAATAATTATTAATTAAATATTTAATAATAAATATAATTTTTAAATTAAAAAGAAAAATTATTAAATTAAAATAATATAATTATTATTATATTTATTATTCTAATTTATTTAAATTATAATAAATTGGGGTAATATATTTATGTAATAGATGTTACCTTACAAAGACCCTATTAGCCTTTTTATAGCCAAACTTACTAAATCTTTACAGCTTTTTTAAATATAAATAGGTTCTTAAAAATTACTTTTCTTATTTAATCAGCACAGGCTCTTTAAGTTCTATAAGATTAATTTCTTTATACAATTTTATATAATAATATATAATTTTAATCTTCTTTTAAATATAACTTCTTATAAATTGTTACTATTTGCAAATAATCATATATAATAATTTATTTTACCTAATTGTTCTATTTTCTTCCTTAAAATATAGTCACCTTATATCTTTTCTTTTATACAATTTTTAACTTATTATTAGGTGGTTAAAATATAAAGTATATCTTATAGGAATTATTAAAATTCTTATTTAATATATAAATTCCTAAGTGTTAATTCTTATTTAATTAAATCAAGTTTTATAAAATTATTATTTTTTTATAGCTTTTATAATAGTTTATGAATTTACTTTTTTATTAAATAAGTATATTATTTATTTTATTTTTTAAACATTAATTACTATTATTAATAATTATTTTTATTAATTTTTTATTTGATTATTTTAATATTTTCTTTAATATATAATCACTTTGCATTTAAGTAGCTATTAAAGTTCCTGTTCAATTATAATTTCTATTTAATATATAAATTTTCAAAAATTAATTCTTATTTGAGCAAATTAAACTCTTTTAACATTTCTTTTTATATAATTTTTTACAATAATATATAATCTTTTTATCTTTAATTAAATATATTATTTATTTTATTTTTTAAATATTAGTAATTACCTTTATTAATTAACCTTTTATTTAATTATTTTAATATTTTTTTTAGGATATAATTACCTTATATTTTTTATTAATTAAAATATAGGGCTAAATATATCTTATAAAAGTTATTAAAGGTTTTGTTTAATATATAAACCCTTGAAAATTATTTTTCTTATTTGATTAAATAAAGTTTTCAAGTATAAAATCCTTAATTTTCTTATAGAATTTCATAAAAAATATACACTTTTTAATCCTTTTGTAAAATATAATTTCTTTAAAACACTTTACCATTATTAAATAATTATTTCTATTAATTTTTCTATTTAATCATTTTAATACCCCCTTAAAAATATAATTAATTTATACCTTTTATTTCATTAGAGTTTATTAGATTTTTAAAAACAACCCATCCTAAAGTTTCTATAAATTTTTCCAGTATATATATAGGCCTTCAAAAGTTGTTTTCTTATCTAATCAGGTTAAATTCTCTATTATAAAAGTTAAACTCTTCAAAAAATACCTTTTATAGAGCTTCTTACAATAATATACAACTCTTTTATTTTTAATTAAATATATCACCTTTTTTATTTTTTAAATACCAACTACCATTATTAATAATTATTTCTATTAACCTTTTATTTAATCATTTTAATACCTTCTTCAAAATATAATTTATTATAGGGTAACTAAAATATAGGGTAGGACATATCTTTTAAAAGTTATTAAAATTTTTATTTAATATATAAATCCTTAAAAATTAATTTTTATTTAATCAATTTAAATTCTTAAATATTAATTTATTTAACTTTTTTTATAACTTTTTACAATAATTTATAACCTTATCTTTAATTAAATAGGTATATTATTTATTTTATCTCTTAAACACTAACAATTATTTTTATTAATTAACCTTTTATTTAATCATTTAAATATTTTTTTAAGATATAATCACCTTGTATTTAAGTAGCTATTAAAGCTCCTATTTAATTAAAACTCTTATTCAATTACAGTTTTTGTTCGATATATAAGTTTTAAATATTGATTTTTATTTGATTAGGTTAAACTTTTTAAATATTATCTTTTATATATGTTGGATGGATAAGGTACCATTGTATGTAATAGTAAAAATAAAGGTATTCATAAATTCAATCAAAAGTGGTATATAGAAGATAAGTATGTATTTTGATTGTATAATTAGAATATGTGATTTATATATAGGATTAAAGTGGGTCCATCCCATTATGATCATATGACCAATATTTTTATATTGGTAATTTTTTCTTTTTTTGCGATGTTATGTGATGTTTGTACGAGCATTAGTTAGGTTATAATTTTAGAGCGTTTAAAATGTATTAAGATTGGCTCTTTTTCGTAATCTTCTTTTTTGTTTTTATTAAATTAAACTAATAACCTTTTATATTTATATCCTAAATGCGAAGATGATTAAGAGAAAGTTTAGTTATTTATCCCAAAATGCGAAAATAATTAAGAATTTAGTCATCTTTACAAATTTTGTTCAAAATTGTAACAATTAATTATTTTGAAATATATAATCCCATTTAATAATTTTTTTTTTTTAAGAGATATTATTCGTTCGAATTGATCGATGGATATAGTTAGTATTGTTCGTTTCGTAAAATAATTAGTATCAAAAACATTTTGAAGGTTTTTTTATAAAAAATTAGGAAAAATTGTTAAGGTTTGTTGAAGTGCTTGTAGAGTTTGAGAGATTTGTTGTATCTTTAGGTGCTAAATTGCTATTATTTCCTTGGGCAGTAGTAATAAACAAAACCTTTTTGGTGGGAATAAGGTTGAAAAATTTTCAAGTAAAACCTAAAATTTGTTTTTGCTGGTAGGGTAAAGTCGCAACGTAATCTTAATATTTTTATTATTTTTTCTTAACAATTCTCGTGGTGTTGTAAATATAGGTGCGTATTATAATAAATATAAATGTGTAAGGGATACGTAAGTTTGATTATTGGATGGTATTACAAGCACAAGCATATGTTATAAATACAATATTATAAATATAAATGTATAATGGACACATAAAATAATTAATACAAATTCCCCCAAAACTATTTTACTAATGAAAAAAATTTTAATATTATTTGTTTATATGTAATAAACATAAATTTTAACCTGTAAATTCAGTACTAAAATTATTTCTACCTTCTAAAAATCCTAAATTAGCACAAGGTATTCCAAAACCATGCATTGAAACATAAAATTCTAATTTAAGATTATATATTGAAATATGAAATCCTAAGGTTATTTACCTTTTCTTATTGAGATTCAAATCTAACATAAAATATAAATATTTTTAAAACCATACATAAGAACATAAAATCCTAAGTTTAAAACTATGTACAAGAACATGAAATCTTAAGGTTATTGTATTTATTATTAAATTTATCTCCTCCCTTTTAGACATCCTAACTAATCTGTAATTATTATCAATTATTAATCAGTGTTAGATAAATAAAATACCATTATATATAATAATAAAAATGAAAATATTTGTAAATTCAGTTAAAAGTGGTATATAGAAGATAAATACGTATTCTAATTGTACAATTAGAATACGTGATTTATATACAGGATTAAAATGGATCCATCCCACTATGATCACATGGCCAATATTCCCATAATATATTTTTTTATAATAATTTATGATTTTTTTTTTATTAAATATATTATTAATTTTATTTTTTAAGTATTAGTTATTATTGTTAATAATTAATTTTATTAGCCTTTTATTTGATTATTTTAGTATTTACCTTTTTTAAGATATAATTATTTTGTATTTAGTTATTAGAGTTTTTGTTGAATTAGAGTATTTAATTAATTAAAGTACTTATTTAATATTTTGGTTGAACGATTTGTAGGGGGATTTTATTGATGTAAATTTTTGTTCAATTAAAAAAGCTATATACCACAGGAAATTATAGGCACGCGCACGGGGTACATTAAAATTTAAAACCATTTTAATTTATTATATTAATTTAAAAACTATATAAAAATATTAATAATTGATATTATTTGAAAATTAATTTAATTTACAATTTTTTAAGCCAATTTGTATCTGGTTACAACCAGAAATGTTTGTATAATAGGATTTAACGTCCAAAATTGTGGGGTTTTTTTGTTAATTTCTTTAAGAATTAATTGATCAATTAGATTTGTGGCGCAATTAATGAAATAAGAAAGACATAGATTTAAAACGAATTTTTAAGATTTTAATAGAAATTGTTTTTAAAAAATTAATAAATAATTTATTATAGGTTAATTTTAATTATATTAAATAGGAATTTTAATAATTTTTGTAGGATATGTTTTATATCTTAATTAGCATATAATAGGTTAGAGGTTGTATAAGTTTGAGGATGTAAAGTAATTATATTTTAAAGAGGGGAATAAAATGATTAAATATGAGAATTATTATATATAATTATTTATAAATAGTAGTATTTTATAGGAAATTTTATTTAAAAAAAGGTAAAAGAATATATATTATTATATAAAAGTTATATAAAGAAGATTTTTATAAGATCATAATGAATTTAAACTGATCAAATTAGAAAAATAATTTTTAAAGGCTTATTTATGTCTAAAAGAGTTGTGGAGATTTAAGAAGTTTGGTTTTAATAAGGTTAATAGAATCTTTACAGGGTAATATTTATTATATAAATATATTATATTAGTTTAATATAGTTATATTATTTTAATTTAATATAATTATTAAATAATTATTAATTTTATTTAAAATTAATTATATAATAAAATTTATAAATAAAAATATTTTTTTAATTTTTTGATTATTCTTTTATAAAAATTTCATAAAAAGTTATATAATTTGATTTATATTAAATTTAATATTATAAAGAATGATAGAAAGTTATTATAAAATTATTCTGTAAATCCTTATTAATTTTACAAGAAAATTTAAGGATTGTATCAGCCCTTGGGATGACCTCCAGTTAATTATTAAAAATATTAAGAAATTTATAATAAAATTAAGATATATAAATATATATAATTATTAATTTAAATTAAAAATTTAAAAAGATTATATTAAAATTAATTATATTAATCTAAAAAACATAAATATAAATAAATTTATAAAAATATTATTTAAGGATAAATATATTTATTTTAAAAAATAAATATATTAAATAAATATTTTAAATTGTTTAAAAATTAAAGTATTTAAAAATATAGGTAAAATAATATAATAAAAATAGAAAGTAAATAAAGAAATTATTGAAAAAATATAATTGGAAAAATATATTAATTTAAAAGTATAAAGGAATTACATTTTTAATATTATATAATTTAAATTTATTTATTAATTTTATTTAAAGGGATATATTAAATTAATAAATCTGAAAATAGCGTGGAAAAATTCTCTCCTTTATAATAATTCCATAAAAAGACTTATTGTTTTATTTTAAAATTTTAATAATAATAATAACAATTTAAATTTTATAATCATAATTTTCCTTCTATAATATGTGACATAAATGTGGATCCCTACAATAAGGTAATCTAACCCTACCCATATATAAATACCTATCCACCTAAATAACCTCCATCTTAACTTTTATAACAATATAACAATATTACTAATATATTAAGATTCATATAAAATTAATTTTTATAAAATAAAATGCCTTTATTTTTAAAGCAAAATATCACTTAAAAACTCAACACAAATAAATTATTAATTAATTATATTAAATACACTACCAATACAATATTAAATTCATTTTTTCATTATAAAAACATTATAAATTATTTATATAAATTATTTATATAATTAGCAAAACATATTTACTTAAAGCTTTATTCCCATTTGCTTACAATTCAGCAAACATTTATTTATATATCGTTTTTACATTTATTCAATTTATAAACACATTTATTAAAAACTTTACTCATATTTATTTACAAATTGTTTGCAATTTTACTTGCAACTTTATTTATACTTATTAATATATTGTTTTTACATTTATATAATAATATACAATATATTTTTTTTAATTAAAATATAATTATAATATATTAATTTTATATATATTATAAAATATATTAGATATTAGGCAATATAAGATCTTTAACTAATATAACCGTTAAACTTACCTTATTTTTAACAACATACGCGCCAGGCACCACGATGCTTCAAAAGTTCTTGCTATCTGGCGAGCCTCTTGCTACTACCTTGCGCGCGAAGCCTCCTACCATCTCGCGTACGAAGCCTCCTACCATCTCGCGCGCGAAGCCTCTTACTATCTCGCGTGCGAAGCTTCTTACTATCTTGCGTACGAAGCTTCTTACTATCTCGCGTACGAAGCCTCTTACTATTTTGCGTACGAAGCTTCTTATTATTTTGCGTACGAAATCACCCGCCAAACCGCAAATAACATGCATTAAATACAGTACCAAATATAAATTAAGAAATAAATTTATAAAATACATTTATTTGGATTAATATAAATTAATATCCTTAAAACCAGCATTTCCAGTACTAGCACTAGCACCCCCAGCACCCCCAGCACTATTAATGTTAATATTAACACTACTAATAATGTAATAATAAGGGTATATATTAAGAATTGAGGTATTAAAATAAATGATTATAATTTTATAAAATAATTTTAAAATATTTTGAAAGAAATTAAGAATATATTCAAAACCTTAATAAACATTTACAATATTTTTATAAAAAAAAATAAGGATAGCAATGGAAGATTTTTATTAATATTGGAAGAAAGGATATTATATTATAAAGGAATAAATTAATATTAAATTTGATATTTAAGGTATTTATTTGGTTAATATTAAGGATATTAAATAAAATTGAGGATAATTTTGAAAAGAAGAGATATGATATGGATCCCTATAATAGGGCAGTTTAACCTTACTCATATATAAATACTTATTTATTTAGATAGTTTTATCTTAGCTTTTACAATAATATAACGATGTTATTAATATATTAGGATTCATATAAATACATTAAGCTTTATAGATATTATATTGATATAATTTTCGCATCCCTTACTGAGATTCGTAATAAAGTAACAACTCATACATCCCTACACCAACCTCTTACCAGCGATCAAGGTCTGTTTGGCAAAATATATTAGCATACCAAAAGCCTTACTAGGTACGCAACAGCTAGGAGCTGCCTCACATCCCCGCAACCTTCTCACGTTTCATGATAGCGCTTTTGTTTTCGCCTTCTCCCCTTTCCATTTCAGGGAGGGCTTCCCCGAAGGTTCTTGTCTATTCTTATCGTGATACTCTATATAGTCCCCTACTTTTCCGTCCAGCGCGTATACAAACGAACCCCAATATAATAACTCAAGGTACGTAATTTACATGCTCGACCAGATATCGTCTCTAGCTGGCAACGACACAGAATAAATCAACTTACAGCCTTACAAGCTACACTGTATTGTGCCCCACCTAGAAAGATCAAAGCCGGGCGAGAGACATCATAGGATCGATTCACGCGTGTTGATAAATTCTTCTCATCTACGCCAATAGTAAGTTATACCGCTTGGGCGGCTTTCTGGTTTTTTTCCCCTTAAATTTTAAATTTTAAATCTTATTTTTTAAATTTTTAATTTTTTCTCATCCTCTTTAACAACTTATTAACAATGCCCATAGCTTTCCTATTCGTAAAGCTATCGTCTTCAACGTTCAACTCATCGATCCCGAATCCAAGTTATCCGTCCCTTTTCTATTATGTGACTAGGTAGGATCACAACACACACTCACATGTGAACAGTTCATCACGACCTCTATAGAACATATTCGTGATGGCTCCTACACTTAAAGATATTTCCGCCCGGATTAGTTGCTTCGGTCGGGACAATACAGACCAAGGTTCGATTGATAATAACAAGCCGTCTCAGATCCCCAACCAAAGCTCTAAACGATCAGCAGATCAGACCAAGCCCAAGTTGCGTAGGTCGCAGGATCGATCGCGCACAGTTCTTCGTAAAGAAGACAATAGCTCGTTAGTATCGACTTTTTTTCCATCCGCCCTCGGCACCAAGCCCAAAACCTCGAGCAAGCCGCCCGCCCCGTCACCAAATTCGTACCTGGTGACACAGCTACCCACCGCTGGGCTCTCCATGTCGCAAGGTAACCCCTTTGCGGGTAAGAAGCCAACCAACGGCTCAAGCTTCGGTAGTTTCTTAGCCCAGATGAATCCGTCTAGCGGCATATTTCCTCTCCAGGCTCACGCCTCTACGCTTTCGCAGAGCATCGCTCAAAATTCTCAAGTACCGGACGCTACAGCTAAGAAGCCGCAGGAGCCTATCTTATGGTTTCCATATCCCCCTGAGCTTCGGCACCTGGAGAAACACCATGCTCCTCCCCTCAAGCCGAAAAAAGACCCGCTGTCGGATCCTCTCGCCCACTTCGCAGATCAGCTTGCCATGTACTCTCCTACTCCCCCCTTTACGCCTCAGATGCTGTCCTTGCCTGCCCAGCCTTATCCCCCTCACTTACAGCTCTGGTCTGGGCCTATCGCGACGCCCAATAACCCGACACTCGGGCACGAGATCTTTTCTAAGAAGCCGTGGTCCTCGTACAATCCTTTCATGCTCTCACAGCCCAAAGAGGAGCCCGAAGGGGACAAAATGGAGTTAGATACCGAAATTCCCGATAACGACGAGCCAATGGAACTAGAACAGGGCACCGAAGATGCGGCTATGATAGAGGCAGCCCTGGCGGATTTGAAGCCGCTACGCTTGTTAGTCCAAGAATTCTTTAACCGAGCCTGCGCCGGTTGCGACAAAAGGAAGGCTGTGAAGCCCGAAGACGTCGTAAATATAACAGCAACGTGGGTTGATACCAAAGGTAAGCTCCGAAAATGCCGATTTCTCTTTTCGGCCCGCCTCAGCCCGTGATTGAAGCCTCTCCTATCGAGATAAAGTCCCCGAGTGGATTACCATTCTAACACCGAGTATAGGGGAAGTCCGCCTTGGTTTAAAGTGTCAAGACAAGCACTGTAAAGTACTCACGTGCCTTGGCTGCGGAGAAGCAGTCTATTCTTTCGGGGAGGAAGGACCAAGCATTACGTTAAAGGTTGCCGGGATCAATACCAGAGTTATATGGTGCTGTGACGAGGGGAGGTTAGCTGCTATCTGGGCTCTGGCTTGCGGCTGGGAAGTTCCGAGCTCGAGATCTGAAGCCGGCTCCGTGATCACCAAGATTCGAGAGGCAAAGGCCAAGGAACCTACGGGACGCAGCGAGCTACGAGCTTTTAGGATAGCGACCGCGAAAGGAATAGGCTACGGCGACAGCGAGAAGCCGGGACTTTTTGGTTCCTACGGTCCTACGGGTCAGCATTCATATCGTACTAAGCGTTCGATGGTAAGACGACCCTTGAACACCAAGGAGGATCAAGCCCACGAAACTTATTTCAGACTATTAGCCCTCCTTCTGCCTTCCTACGAAAGAGTTACGGCGCTCGATATCTCGCCGCCCAGCTTTTTATCGCACATACTTTCTCGTAGCCCCCTGCTAGAGGAAGCAGCAACGATTCTCGGAAACGGCTCCTTCGACGAAGTATCGCGCAAGCCCCAGCTCCACGATTCAGTTCTAGACTTCTTTGATGCTTTAGGAAGTCATGCGATGACCGTAGACTTGGCATATACGGCCCGCAACCGTTATTATAAAAACGGGGGCGGTACTCTAGAAGCCTCGCTTAGTCCTAAGGAGAGCAAAGGGAGGATCGTCGCGAGGGATACCGGCAAGTCGCTAATCAAACTGCTGGCAAGCCTAGCGGCTCAGTCGGAGACCGTTCTCAGGCACGCTCGAGACAACCCCATCGATTTTCAAAACCCCGAGGGTCATGACTTGCTAAAGCTTAGCGAACGCCTGAGCGAGGTATACAACCGGCACACGATAAATATGCAGCAGCTCCAAACCGCCATGGACGTAACCGAAGACAAGTCAGAGGTTGACTTCTCTGAATGGCATCGAGAGAATTGTGTCAGAGACTTCCCTGACGACGAGATCCTACATAGTTTTGCCTTTTCCGGGCTTGCAGATAGAGAGGCTACCGCCGGTACGATGCGTGGACGCATGAAGAGGCTGATCACGGAGGTTTCGACGCTGAAAACCGCGTTACCAGAAGGAATCTTTATATGCCATGGATCTTCCCGTCTCGATATCATGAAGATCTTGATCATCGGCCCTAAGCACACCCCTTACGAGCATGGCTTCTTCGAGTTCGATCTGTACTGCCCGGCGAATTATCCTATCTCTCCGCCGCACATGCGTTTCAAGACGACAAACAGCAACAAGGCGCGCTTCAACCCGAATCTGTACCATGACGGTAAGAGTGAGTAATCCCGAAATATACAAACGACCTGCAGCGACTCTAGGAAGAGGTTTGGGACGGAAAACTTGCTAACGCTAGCTTCGTAGTTTGCCTTTCCTTACTAGGTACGTGGCACGGAGAGCCTTGGAGGGCAGGACAGTCCACTCTATTGCAGGTGCTCGTCAGTATACAGTCCATGATATTCTGCGAGGAGCCTTGGTACAACGAGCCCGGTAGGGAGCGCAGTACGAACAAGAAGCAATCCGACGTTTATAACGATCAAGTTCGGAGCATGACCATGCAATTTGCCCAGATACCCTGGATTAAGGCCTCCAGGATGACAGAAGCAAGTCGAGAAGCGGTTACCGCTCCTGAAACAATATCTCTGTGGCAGGAGACGGCCCGATTATACCTACGTGCGAATATAAAGGACATCTTGGAGTCGATCGACGGTGTGGTGAAAGTTAGCGACCCGCCCCTGAGAGATGTAGCAAAAAATGTCATCGCCGGACTCAAGGCAAGCGGTAGCTGGGATTAAAAGAACTTGGGATGTTTTCAGGGTAAGCTGGACTGTTCTAATAAAGGTGTTCCAGGGGGGGGTAAAGGTTTTCAGGTTTGACAATGCGAAAGGAGCGAAGGATAATATCCTGACGATGTGCTAGGTACGAACTGGTAAGCTCGGAATGAAACAGAGCTCCCGGATGATGAGTTCTTTAGGAATCAATAGGTTGGAGGACGCTTGTTCACTTCGTATCCAGATGTGAGCTAAGTACGCGCGGTGATTTATACCCTCTGGTTTGATAGCTTGGTAGGTAGATTAGTTTCCGGATTAGGCCTGGCTTAATATAGGTAAAGAGGTAATAAGATGGATCCAGCCAATTTTATAAGGTTGGTAAGATATTTGCTTTAAATTTTCTTAAAGATTTGTATTACATAAAATGTAAGGAAAATTATAATTGTAAAATTTAAATTATTTTTATTAATTATAGAATTTTAAAGGAATAATAAGGTTTTTTATAAAATTATAATAAAATAAAAGAATTTTAAATTAATTTTAAAATTTATTAATTTAATATATTAGGGGCATTTGTATTGGTTAGATTATTTCTATTGGTTAAACCATTTTTATTGGATAAAAAGTTCTAATAGGAATATTGAACAGGAGCTCTAATAGCTCCTACAGGATATGCCCTATACTTTAATTAATCCATAACAAGCTAAAGGTTATATAAATTAGAAGATATAAGGTAACTATATCTTAAAAAGGGGAATAGGTTAATTGAATAAAGAATTTAATAAAGGTGATTATTTATTAATAATAATATATTATAAGAAAATATCTTTAAAGAGAAAATTGAAATTATATATTTTTATATAAAGGTTTTATAAAGAAACTGAATTATAAAACCTAATAAATCTTTAATAATTAAATAAGAAAGACAACTCTTGAGGGCCTATTTATATCCAAAAGAGTTATAGAGCCTTGGAGGATCTAGCTCTAAGGAGGGGATAGGATCTTTATAGGGTAGTATCTATGACCTAATCGCTCTACACCGGTTCAATATAAGAAATTATTAAAATTATAATAATAAAATTAGGTTAAATAAATAATAAATAAGTTTTCTCTGAAATATAGTTTTAATATGGAATAAATATAAAAAGATAAATTAAATATTTATATTATGTGGGAATATTGATCATGTGACTATGGTGGTACAAGACCTACCTTAATTATATATAAACCATATATTTTGATTATATAATCAAAATATATACTTATTTTTTATAACTACTTTTAATTTAATATATATAAATACCCTCATTTTTATCATTATATATAATGGTACCTTATCCATCCAACAGAAATACTGGAGGTTACCCTAAGGGCTGACACATTCTTCAAGTTTTTAAATAAGGTCTTCTATAAATAATTAATATTTTAATATTTTATATTGAACTGGTATAGAGCGATTGGGTTATAGATACTACCCTGTAGAGATTTTATCTCCTCCTTAGAACTAGATCTTCCAAATTTCCATAACTTTTTTAAATATAAATAAACCTTCAAGAATTGCCTTTTTTATTTAATCAACTAAAGTAAATCATGGTCCTTCAATAATTCTTCATAGAATATTTATATAAAAATATATAGTTTTAATTTTTCTTTTAAAGATACTTTTTTATAAAATATTACCATTGGTAAGTAATTAATTTTATTAGATACTTTATCTAATTAATCTATTCTCTTTTTTAGGATATTGTTACCTTATATCCTTTATATTTATATAGTTTTTGGTTTATTATAAATTAATTAAAATGTAGGGCATATTTTACAAGAATTATTAGAACTTTTATTCATTATAAAAAATTAATAAAGTAATTAATAAATATTATATTAAATTAAGGTAATATAATTAAATAATAGATATTACTTTATAAAAACCCTATTAGCCTCTATAGAACCAAACCTTCTAGATTTCTATAGCTTTTTTAAATATAAATAAATCTTTAAAAAAAAAATTTTATTTAATTAATTTAAATTCATTATGGTCCTTTAAAAATTACTTTAATAAAATTTTTATATAATAATATATAATTTTAATTCCTTCTTTAAATATATTTTCTTATAATACATTATTATTATTAAATAATTATATATAATAATTCTTCTATTTAATCATTTTATTATATTTTTTAAGATATAATTATTTTATATTTTTCAATATATATAACCTTTGGTTTATTATGGGTTAGTTGAAGTATAAGGTATATTTTATAAGAATTATTAAAGTTTTTATTTAATATAAAATAATTATATTTTAAAAAAATTTAAAATAATTAAATAAAAGAATCAATAAAAATAATTGTTTAATAATAGTAATACTTTTTTAAGAAGTTATATTTAATAATATATATATATATATTTATATATTTATATAAAATCTTATAAAAAATTTAATAATTTTCTATTTAAAAATTTAAATTAATTAAATAAGAAAATAATTTTTAAAAATTTATTTATATTTAATAAAGTTTGTGGAAATTTTAGAAGGGTTGGTTTTATGGAAATTAATAAAGTTTTAAAAGGTAATTTTAATTATGTAATTATATTATTTGGTTTAGAGGTTTTTAGAGTTAATAATATTACTTTAATAAATCAATTTTAATAAAATGAATTAGAAAATATTCTAAAAAAATTAATTAAATTGTATATAAATTTAAAAGAAAAATTTTAATTCTTTAAATTTTTTAATTAATATGTATATAATTTCCTTATTTTTTAATTTTTAAATATTTATTAATTCAATTTAATATTTTTTAATTATATTTATTTGTTTTGCGGTTCCCCGTCTTCGGCAAGTAAGTTGTTTTCATGATGTACAGCCATATTGGGATTATAATCCTGGCGTAATATGATATTGAAGTATTATATTAGGTCCAGAATACCATAATAGTTTTTAATAAGAAGATTAAAATATTTAAGGAAGATTAATAATAGGATAATATTAAAGAAATAATAAAATATTTATAGATATGTAAGCTTTTTTTTATTTAATATAATATATATATGAAAATAAAGTAGATTTTTTAAAATAATATTAAATTATAAATATAATAGATATAATAATATTATATTATAATATCGCAAAATATAAATAAAATATATAAAGAAGATTAAAATTAATTAGGAAGGATTATAAATTAATAATATTATTTTGAACCATTTTAAAAAATAAATATAATATTATAATATTAAAAAGAAAATTATAAAAATAAAAATAGGTAATGGTTTTTTATAAAGATATAAGATTATTTATATATATTTATACTTTATATAAATTATATATATCCTTACCTTTTCCTAGAATAATTTCTTTATAATATAATAATATTTTTATTGTTTATTAAAAAAAATAATAAAATTATTTTAAATCTTATTATTATTTTATATTTAAGTTATTATTATATTATTTTATAAAATTTAAATATTATAATGTATAAAATATTCTTTTATATTAAAATTTAAATATTTTTATTAAAGGGTAAATTTTAATAAGAATATAAAATAAAATTAAAATTATAATAATGTAATTTAATTGGATAGGCAATAAATAGGTTTTTTTTAGAATATGGTTTTTATTTGGAACAAATACCAAAAGATGGACCAGATACCTGTAATATATTCTAGGTAAATCGGGGTAATAATAAATAAATAAATATTTATTTGTTTATTAAGTTAATCAATTATTATTTAATTGTATATAATTAAAAACTTTTTTAAATTCTTCCTACCCAAACAATTCTATAGGTATACTCGGCTGTGGTCTAACTATTGACTCTATTAACATTTTTTTAGGCCATATATATAAATTGGGATTTTATTTTTTTAAAATAAATAATATATTATAATCTATATGTTATATAATAATTTAAATATAAATTTCTAAGAATATTGTTCTAAATGGGTTTTAATATATATTTGTTATTTATTTTTATATTGTATATATTAATTAATTTATATTTAAATAAATAAATAATTTTAGGTATTTTTTTAAAAAATATCTGTTTTAATTATAGGTCATTTTTAATCATCTTAAATATCTTAATAACTGCTAATATTGGTATAAGGTTATTAATTATTTATATTATTATTAATTTAATTAATAATTTCATATAATTATTAAATATTTTATAATAATTATTATTATTCTTAATTATAATAATTAGTTCATATAATTTGTATTTAATTATATATAATATATAAGTATATTAAAATTTATAAATCTAACTATTTCTGTAAATAATTAAAGGTATTATATATAACTCCCTAGGAATAGGTTTTTTTAGTTTTTTAAATATTATAATTATTTAATCTTTAATATAATTAATTTATTAAATTAATCCTTTTTAAATTAAATAGATAATTTATAAATGGTATTTCTTTAAAGTATAAACTATAAGAAGAAAGTGATTCTAGTTATATATCTTTACTGATTATATATATTTTAAATTAAACAAATCTATATATATTAATGAAAACAATACTTGGATACTTTATCATATAATTTTTATAATTAATAAATTAAAACCTTTTTTAAAATTATAACCTAAAATTTAAATTATTTCTTTGTTATAATAGATTCTTTAATTAAATATATAATATATAATTAATTTTTCAAAAATTATAATATATAAATTATTTAATTATTATTTTTAATATATAATTATTATTGAAATTAAAAAACAATGTTGTAATTATTTACGAGCAATTACGCCTTATATATTATGTAATATATTCCTTAAGTAAATATATGTAATAAGGTTACTTGAATTATAATATTTAATATTTTTAAATTCTTTATAATATTGGTTTATTCTGGCCCTCGGCTTTTTAAAATCTAGTTGTAAGTGATTATTAATTATTAACCAAATGTACCTCTACCTATAATATAATGGCTTATAACTTAAGAATATTTATTTAATATAATATTATATAATATTTTTAATTTAATTTGAACCCTATGCCTTATTACTAATATTAATCTGGTTCTGGGGCTTAAATATGGATTTAGTATAATTGTTGGATATAAGGAATTGTAGGTATTTCTACTGTACGAACCGGGTTCATAACTGTTGAAGCTAAAAAACAACACTATAATCACTCATAAACAATTACGCCTTATATATTATATGATAATTATAAAACTTATACTAATATTAGTAATAAATCATTATATAAATAATTTATATTAATTTTTAATAATATTATAATATTTTTAATTAAATAATTAAATATAGGTATGAAGTTTTTAATTTTTTATATTTATATTTAATTAAAAAATAGGTTTTTATATTTAATCAATTTATTATGTTTAATTAGATAAATAATATTTATAAGGATTTATAATAATTTAATTATTTTATTATTAATTTTTAAAATTAATAAATTTGTTATATTTTTAATTAAATATTAATTTAATATTATTAGTTAGAGGTTGGTGATTGGTAACAATATTAATATTAAATAAATTATATTGATTTGATTCATTAGGATATAAGATTATAAAAGAAAATTGTAGTAGAAGAAAAAAAGAATATTAAAAGAAAATAAATTAATGGTATTTTATGTTTTAATTTATAATTATTATTTTTTGAATTAATAAATATTTATTAATTATAGTTATGTTTTTTATATGATGTATATGTTTGAACTTATATATAAATATTGAACAATGTTCTTTAGTAATTTAATTATACTAATTATAAATAATATTTTTCATTTTAATACACCATAATTCAATATTATGGCTTTTCTTTTTCCTCTTTCTCTCTCCTTTTCTGAGCTTATTCTTTCAACTTTTCAACCCAAAATGCTGTATTGCATCTGATCAAATATCAATTAATAAACTTTCAAAAAAATATCTTCATATTTTAAGTATATTAATGTAAATTCTTTAAATAACAATTTTTCAATAATGATAGTATTAATAACTAATATTTTGAATAATAATAATAATAATAATTTAAATAATTAATTTATTATTATTATTCCTTCATTTAATTATATTATTATAATACAATTTAACCAAATTAATAATATAAATAAATTAAAGAAATATTAGAAATCAATTACTTATATTAATGGTCCTCTCCTTAATTTTCATCATTTTATAAATCTTTTTAAATTAATTTAAATAGATTTTTATTAATTAAAATATTTAAATATTTAAATATTTAATATAATAAATTTTCCAGAACGAAGTCTGGTATATTATATTGAAATTCTTCCAATAAATTACTATGCGAAATTGATAAGAAATTAATAAATAATTGATAAGTAATTGATAATAATTGATAAGAGCTGATAAGAGCTGATAAGAGCTGATAAGGTAGTTGATAAGCTGATAAGGGATAAAAAAACCACATTAAAAATTTAAAGTTTAAGAAAACATTTATGATTAGATACATCCTTTTCATTAATAAGAATTTGAGTTGATCAGATAGAAAAATAACTTATTTATATTGAATATGAGCTCTAATAGCTCTTGCAGGATATGCCCTAACCCTACAGTTTTATCGTACGAAGCTCTATGGAAACTGACAATTCTATACTTGAGAACTTGAGAACTTGAGCTGATCAGACAGGAAAACAACTTCTGAAGGCCTATTTATATTGAATATGAGCTCTAATTGAATAAGAGCTCTAATAGCTCCTGCAGGACATGCCCTGCAGTTTTATTGTACAAAGCTCTTTGGAAAACTGATAATTCTATCCTTAAGAACTTGAGCTGATCAAACAGGAAAACAACTTCTGGAAGTTTATTTATGTTAAGTATGAGCTTTAATAGCTCTTATAGGATATGTTCTGCATTTCATTGTATAAATCTCTATGGAAAACTAACAATTCTATGTTTGAGAACTTAAGCTAATTAAATAGGAAAATAATTTTTAAAGGTTTATTTATGTATTAAATAACCTATAAAAACCTTAATTAAAAGGATTAAATTGGGGGACTTCGTCTTAACCTTATTACCCCAACTTATTGTTATAGAAAAATTAACAATTCTATACTTAAGAATTTAAATTGATCAGATAAGAAAACAACTTTTAAGGGCTTATTTACATATTAAAAAGCCTATGGAAACCTTAGAAGGATTACTTCCATAGAGGCTAATAAGGTCTTACAACTTCAATTACATAATTATATTACAGCCTTCTGTAACCCCCCACCCCTTAAAAAAATAAAAAACAAAAATAAAAAAAACCTTATGTAATTGGGGTGACTCAATTATAAAAATAATTAAAAAAAAGAAATTTAATTAAAAATATAAGAATAATTTTAAAATTCTTAATAATACTGTAATTAATTAATATATTTATTAAAAAAATAATCTTTATTATTCTTATTATTATAATATTATTTATTATATATATTAATATTTATAAAAATAATTTTATTAATAAATATATAATTAAAATCTTAATTAATTCTTATTATATAAAAAATTTAATAATATAGATATTTGATTTTTTAAATAAGGTTCTTTATAAGTTCTACAAAAAATATTTCCAATTATCTAATTTTGAGATTTATGTTAATATATGGCCATTCTTTGGATGCCATATTTTTCTCAATAAAAATAATTATAATAATTATTTATATATTATAATTAAATATAATTTTTAAATTTTAAAATTTAAATTTTTTTGTATTTAAACTAATTTTATATTAATTATTTATAAAGATATAATTAAGGAGAACCTTTTAATTATTAATAAATATAATGGTAAGAAATTGGCAAAAAAAATATTTTTGGTTTAAGTGTAAAAAAAAGATGACAATATTAAATATTATTATAATAAATTAATTAATAATTAATTTCTATATAAATAGAATTTAAAAGTAAAATAAAAATAAAATAAAATAGAAATTTAAAGTAATAGATAAAAAAAATAAAAATTTTATAATTATTATAGTAAGTTTTAATGAGCTTTCTTTTTATTTGATTATATATTTTATAATAATTTTTAATATATAATTTGTTTTTAACTTATTTTATAATGATTTTTGGAAATTAAATGAATAAATAATTATTAATTACCTTGATCAGCACTTATTCTTTAAATAATATTTTCTTTATAACCTTTGGGTTAATCTTTTTAAAAATGTTATAATTATAGTTATTATTTAATAGTAAGAGGGTTTTATTGTATAATATCTATAAGGAGTATTAATAGAAGTATTAGAGGGGTTGGTAAGGGTGTTTTATAAGGTGATAATATGTTAATTAAATAAGAAATAACTTTTAAAGGCTTATTTATATTTGAATAAAGTTTATAAAAAGCTTAGAAGAAATTATTCTATAGAAGTTAAAAGTAGTTTTAATTATGTAATTATATTATATAATTTAATATATAATTAAATATAAAGATAATTAATTAGGATATAATTGGATATAATATAAAATTAATTAATCAGAAGAGATTAATATAATTGACCAATTAGAAAAAAGTTTATATATTTGGTTAATAAAATATAAATAATTTATAAAACCTTTAAAATCCAAATTTTTTTTATTTAAAAAAATGTTTTAATATTTCAATTAAATAAGGAAAAATAATAAAATTAAAAATAAATAAATATATAAGGTTATTTAAAATTTAAAAATTATAAGGTTAATATGTGGGGTTGTGTTGAATTGTAAAAGGATGATGTATTATTATTATTATTTATTATTTATTACTACCCCGATTTACCTAGAATATATTACAGGTATCTGGTCCATCTTTTAATATTTGTTCTAAATAAGAACTGTGTTCCAAAGAAAACCTATTTACTGCCTATTTAATTAAATTATATTATTATAATTTTGATTTTATTTTATATAGGTAGTACCGAATTGTGAATGCAATGGGTATGGTAGTATTATATTGTAGTATTGCAGAGCGTAAGTAAGGTATATAAAGAAGATTAAGGTTAATTAGGAAGGGTTATAAGTTGGTAATATTATTTTGAATTATTTTGGAAAGTAAATATAATATTGTGGTATTAAAAAGAAAATTGTAAAAATAAAAATGTATAATAGTTTTTTATAAAGATATAAGGTTATTTATATATATTTATATTTTATATAGATTATATATACTTTAATCCTTTTTTAGAATAATCTTTTTATAATATAATAATATTTTTATTATTTATTAAAGAAAATAATAAAACTATTGAACCAGGGTAGTGTGATTATATAATAAATCCTACCTTACAAAGACCTTATTAGCCTCTATAGAGCCTACCCTTCTTAAGTTCCTACAAGTTTATATGGACATAAATAGGCCTCCAAAAATTATTTTCTTATTTAATTAAATTAAATTTATAAAAATTATTACATTTTTTTTATAAATTTTATAATAATTTATAAATTTGTTCTTTCATTGAATATACTATTTATCCATCCTTATATACATTACTATTGACAAACAATCACCTTTATTAGATCTTTTACCTAATCATTTTATTACCTTTTTTAAAATATAATCACCTTATATCCTCTAACTTATACAATTTTTGACTTAATATAGATTAATTAAAATATAAAGTATATCCTGTAGGAGTTATTAGAGTTTTTGTTTAATAGTAACCACCATAGAACTCAAACCCACAACCTTAATCTTAAAAAAACTATCATTATTTCAGCTAATTAAGATTAATAATTATTTAATCAATTTTACTAAAATTATTATTAAACTAATTAAAATAAATATTTGGTTTATAAGGGTTAATATTTACAAGGATTAAAGTATAATTAATACAACTAACACTTACCTAATTAAAATTATTACCATTTAATCAGGATAAAAACAACCTTAAAATTAAAAAAGCAAAACTAAGAGAATAAGGAATAAGAAAAATTAATTTAACCCTAAAAACCTTTAAAACAACCTTAATATATCCAAATTTTACATAATTGATATCAGGAATAATCATCATACACAATAAAATAAAAAATATTTAATTAATTAATATATATATTATATAGGAATGTATTATATAATATTTCAAAAGAAACAAAAATATTAAATATAAAATAATTAAAAAAATTTAATATATTAAAAAAGAAAATTATATAAAAACCTATATTATAATTAATAGGGATTAATAAAAAATTATTAGTTATTATTACAAAACAAAAATAAAATTATGGGATTTAAATCATTTTTGGAATCTATACCCTCTAAGGTAAAGCTGATAAAACAATTAAATACTAATGTTAAAAGATTAATAGTTATTATATAAGTTTATAGAAATTATTATAAAATTAATGGTTGTATAATATATATAAAGAGTTATAAAGAAGGAAGTATATATTATTTAATTCTAAATCTTATATTTACTTCCTTAATTAGGTTATTTGTATAGAAGGGATAAGATTTATTTAAAATTATTATTGTATTAAAATTAATTTATTTTTTAAAAGTCTTTAAAATAAGATAATTAAAAACCAAGATTATTACCATTTATTTAAAGAACAAATTAAATATAGTAAAGAAAAATAGTTATATAAGATATAAATCTTCAAATTCCTTTTAAAATTCAAATAAAAAATAATTAAAATTATTATTATTTTTTTATATATCTTTAAAATAGTAATCAATTAAATAATTACCTAATATTTTATTTAATCAACCCAAACTAAATATAATAATGTCTTCTAAAATATTTTCTTTATTACTCTTTATAGATACCACATAGTAAAACCCTTTTACCATCAAGCCTAGTTTCATCAGTTACTACAAAAGATTAAATATGGTTACAAATGTGGATCCTGCTGGAAGCACGGACCACCTGGCCCGGCAGAATTGTATACCACCTAAGGTTAGATTTAGTATAAATATCCACACTATAAACCTAATATAAATTTTTAAAAAATATATAATTAATTTATTATTAGTACAGATTTATTTAAATCTTAATTATTATATGATAATTAGTGCCTTGAATTTCAGATGAAATTATTTAAATATATAAATAATTATTTGTGTTGATAAATTATTAAAATAAATAATTTAATTAATTATTTTTAAGTATTTATATATTAAAAATAATTTAAAAAAATATATATCTTTTTTATTAAAAATTCTTATTATTTTGTTACATTATTATAATTGAATATAATATTTAAAAACGAAAATGGAAAATCTTTTAAGATTATTATTAATTTATTTATTAACCTTATTAGTAATTATAATTTAAAAATTATAATATTAATTATAAATAAATACCTGGATATTATGACTAATGTAGTATAAAGTGCAATTAATAATTATGTATAAAATAATAATTTTTAAACTTTTTAAAACTATATAAAAATACAATTTACCTAATTGATACATAGGTTTAACCAATTTAATAAGGGTAAAAGCATAGTTGATAAGGGCAAAATCAATATATTAGCTGTTGTGATTAACATACCAAACTTAATATATTAAATTATCCAAAATTAATTTATAAATGGTTAAATTAATTTTAATTAAATAAATTTTTTAATCACCAATATAATTTAATAAAAATAAAAAATAAAAAGAATATAATTTAATATTATTTTAATAATAAAAATTAATCACTTTCTTTATTATAAGGTGAAGAATAAAATTATATTTCTATTACATTTTAAATTAATATAAATTAATAATATAACATTTAATAAATTACATAATATATAAAATTAATTAAAAATAACCCTAATACCCTACAAATTATAAACAACTAAAATATTAATTAAATTAATTAAAGATTTTTAATAAATTATTAAATAGATATAATAAGCCTTACCCAACTAATTAATTTTCACAAAAACAATTATATAAATCTTTAATATTTATTATATATTATTTAACCCAATTATTATATTTTTAATTTTCTTACCCTATTAAAATAAAATTATAATTAATTTTATAAAATATATACATAATAATTTTTATAAATTCCCCATTCCAAACCACAATATATCCTAAATTTATAAAATATTAATATATTTCTTACACACACACATTCCTAACATTTGACAAATATATTAAAACCATATATCAAAATAATTTACCTAAAAAATAATGGAAGAAATAATCCGCCAAACCACTACAATAACATAAATAACTATAAAAAGTAAGATCTATAACATATCAATAACTATAATTAAATTACAAAATACTATTACACCATTTTATAAATTAAATATCTCAAACATTACTTAAAATAAACCCAACAACACTAAAATAACATCATTAGATACATATAAATCCATTCCAATTACCACACAAAAAACCACTATTTCAAATCCTCAAAACAATAACAAAAAAATCTATATAACTAAAGAAAATAATTATACAACCAAAATTAAAGATAAATTCTATTACATATATTATAAAAAAGATCATTAAATTAAAAATTATAAATAAAAACCTTATAATAATAATAATAAAAATAAAAAAATCACCTTAAAAGGTACATTATACAAAAACAACAAAAAACATATACATTTTACCAAATAAATTAAAAACACATTAAATTAAAAACACAAAAATAACAAAAAAATGTATATTACAATAAACAATAATAACAACAAAAATAATAACTAAATATAAATTAATTCATTTAATAAAAAATTTTTTAAAACATAATTATTAAAATTATTCAATTATTTCAAAATTAAAAATAAATAAAAACATCACATTCATTAAATAACAATAAACATTAATAAAAAATTACAACCAAAACAAAATAAACCTATACAAAAAAATTATAACAAAAACTATAATATTTTTAAAATACACATATATAATAATTATAATTTCTCAATTTTTTTCAATTACAAATATTTTTCTTATTATATTTCAAAATTTCTTATAATTAAAATATAAATTTATAAATTACCTAATTTATCTACTATAATTAAAATTAATAATAAAGGATTATATATCTTATATAATAATATTATATATAATAAATTTAAAATTAAAAATAATTATAATATTATTTTTATTATTTTAATAAATGTTATATTTAATAATATATTCCCTAATAATCTTATTATTAATAAAAAAATCTTTTATAAATGGAATATTCTTTATAATGGACTGCATTGGAACCAATCTTTAAAACTTATAAGATATAAAGGTAGGTTAATTATTAAACCTATATAAAATCCTTTAATTTACACTATAATAAAAATTGTATATAAGATAGATAATATATTTAAATATATTAAATAACATAAGAATATATTAATAAATAATCTCAAAATTCAAATATATTTGTAAAAATATAAAATTAAATTTATAATATTATTTAATTTATTAAAACACCATATAAATGTCCAAATTAAAACAGAATATAAAATTAATATAAATAATAATTTATTAATTAAATTGCCTTTATAATAATATAGTCCTTAATAAAAACAAATCTTATAGGAATTTGTTAAAAAATATAAGGGCAAAATTATATATTAAAATAAAAGTCTATAAATATCTTTATTTCTTTTAATATTTAAAAAGGCCTTAAACTAAACAATAATATTAAAAAAAAATAATTCAAATATAATTTAATGTTTTTATTATAACTATTATAAAATAAATAAATGGATTAAAAAAAATATTTATCCATTATCTAATCTTTAAGATTAAATATAAAAAGTAATGGGTTATAAATAGATAGTATTTATTAATTTAAAAGATGGTTTTTAATAATTATATATCTACGTAGAAGATTGCAAAAAAACTGCATTCATAATACCATTTAGAATATTTAAATGGATAGTTATATTGTTTGGATTAATTAATATATTAATAACATTTTAAATATTTATTAATAAAATTTTAAATAAATTTTATAAATAATTAATAAATATTTTTAATAATATTTATATATAAGTTAATATTAAGGAGTAGTTATATAAATAAATAATATTTATATTTTAGCAATTAATGGATTATAATATATTTATTAATAGTAAGAAAAATCTTTTATTTATATAAAAAAATGTATTCTTAAGTTTTATTATTTTAAAATAAGGTATTAAAATTAACTTAATTAAAGTCACAATTATTTAGGAATGTTTTATATTTTGAATTATAATAGAAATATAAATATTTATTAATATTATAAGTTATTTTAAGAATTTTATTAATAAATATTTATATTTTATTGTATTATTAACAGTTTTAATAAGAGGTTAATAGAAAAATATATTGGTTAAATTAATAAAGGAAGTTAAATAAATATAGTATAAAATATGTAAATATATTATTATTATATTTATAATATAATAGTTTGATTGGAAATTATTTATTATATTAGAATTAAATATTAATAAAGGGTATATAAGAATAATGTTATTATAATCTTATCCATATAATAATTAATAAATTTTATATTTAATAACCTATTTTTCCAAAACCCTAAAAGCAATATAGTAACATTATTTAGCATAAAAGTAAAAATTATTCAGAATTATACTTTTGTTATAGTATTAATATTATTGGATTAAAGGAAATAATGTTATTATAATTACAAATCACAAATTATTGAAAATAATTAATAATAAGGTTAAATAATCAATTTAAATTTTATGTTTTTTTAATTTTATTAAATATTATAGTATATATATTATCTATAAATCAAAAAAAGCTAACATTTTAGTTAATTATTTATTTAGGTTGTTAGAGATAGTGTATATTAAATTTCATTTGGTAACTAACAAGAAGTAATAATATATTATAAAGTATTTACACAAGTTGAATCAATTCAATCTGCAGGTAATATATAAATATTTAAAATTAAACGTAGAGTGACTTCCATATTTTGAAGAGGAGTGGATTTATGATTATTTTATGGTATATAGAGGTAAATTGTATAAAATTTTGATATATAAATAAGTATCTAGTAACCTGCCATATGTAATAAGATTAATTTATAAAACAATAATTTTTTAAAAGGTACTAAATTATGATGAGCTGTTGGTTTGTATGTACTCATTATATATAAATTATGGATATTCCATTATGGGAATATTCTAATAAAAAATATTAAAGGAGTATTAGTACCCAAATTTAATATTAGTTGCGTAAAAAGTAACAATGGAATGTTTTAATTACTAGTTGATAAAGAAGCTAGATCTGATGCTATCCGATTTATAACTTATTCAACTACCTACACCTTTAACCAAATGGGTAATTAATTATATATTAATATATACCGTTATAATATTAATGGTTGTTGAATATGTTATGGGATGGATTATAGTTGTGATTATATTAAGTATATTGTTTATTAATTGTATATTGTTATTGGAATTAATTGGCAATATTTTTGGTTATTTATAAAAGTGGATTAGCAATAATGTAGGTAGTTTTATAAGTTATAATGTTGAATAATAGATCAAGAGTTGCAGATTTACAATTAAGATAGTTATTTTGTTATGTTTTAGAGTTAATGGGAAAATAAAAAAAACAAATGGGGATATTAAGCGAATTATGTTCTAAAAGTATTATATAAATTTGTTTATAATTTCCTCAATTGAATTATTTAGACGTGCGTTAATGATTTATAATTATACTTTAAAATAAGGAGGATATAATAGTTATTTCTTCTTATTTAATATATAGCTGCTGTAGTTTTAATAATCCCCCAATTTTGCTGAATATAGTTATAAAATTAATAAGGAGGAGGAAAGGGTATTTATAATTAAATTAATTATAAAATATAAGGTTTTATTAATTTGTAATTAATTTAATAGTGTTAGGTTATTTAAGGATTAAATATGTATTTATTTATAAAAAAAGAAAGGTTTAATATGAACTTATATACCCAGAAATTGGGTATTATGAGTATATTAATAAGCATTTAAATATAAGTTTTATTATGATGGTTCTTGGGTTGTAATAAATTATTATTTAAGTAATATATATAAAATTTAAAATCTTAAAAATATAAAATTACAAAATAAATATAATAATATAAATTTATTTTTAATTTATGTTAATGATAGATATTTAATATAAAATATATGGTATGTTAATAAATGTATGTTAGAATAAAAAAGAGTTAGGTTTATATATTTAATAATATAAATAAAATATTAATATATAAATTAATTAAGAAAGTTATATATAATATTTAAAAATAAACATCTCAAAACAAGAAGGATGGTGTGGATCTTACTAAAAGTACGGATTATCTAGCCTGGCAAAATTATATATTACCTAAGATTAAACCTAATATAAATATTTATGCCATAAACCTAACATAAATTCCTAGAAAATATATAATTAATTTATTATTAATATAAATTTATTTAAGCTTCAGCTATTATATGATAGTTGGTGCCCCGAATCTCAGGTGAAACCACCTAAACATACATAAATAACAAACCTAATCAAAAATGGATAATATTCCAACAACCAGAAAGTCCCAAATAATTAAGGTCCTTTCATTAACTTAATCTCTATATTATATCCAAATACCTACCACTAATATATTTAATTTTTATAAATATATTTAAATTATTTAATGTAGGGTTAGAAATATTTTTTATATAAATAATTAATATAATATCAATTATTATATAATAATAGCAGCCACTTCCAACCATTATTAGAAATATATTAATAATTTTAATATTTACTATTCAAAAATTAGTAGCAACCCTTACTCCTATTATTGGAACAAATATTATTAATTAGGGTATAAATATTTATTTAACCATATCATATTAACCCATCCTACTTGAATCTAATAAATACTCTTATTATTTATTTAATAAATTAAATATAACCTAATGATTTAAAGATATATATTATGTTTTTTAATGTTATAGAATAATTAATATTAACTTAATTATAAATTTGCCTTATTAGATAATTAATAAAAATATTAAGAAGTAAGTTGAGATTATTATTAATAATATTATTATTTAGGAAAAAATTTGTAATTAATTAAAAACTAAATTTGTCCCATGTGATTTTAATAATTTCAAACCTTTTTGAAAGAGGTTTAAAAAATTTGGGGATGGATCTACATTATCCAACACCATTGTAATTATTAATTTAATTAAAGAATACATTAGCACCCTAAAAAAAATTGAGGAAGTTTATGTTATAGATGTCTACCTAAATTATTATATATATGATATTATTAAAAGGATTAACCTAATAATTATAAAGAAGATATCTTTTAAAGAATAAATCTTAATTAAATAGATTAATAATTATATATTTATTTAATTCCATAATTTAATCAATAAGTAGGTTAAGGAAAAAATTTATATAAAGAATTATTTCTAAAATAATAAATTAAAAATAAGATATATTAATACTTATAATAACAAATCTTTTTAACGATGGTTTGATTAGTGTAGATGTTTTACTTTTAGTTTACATAAATAACCTAGAATTACAATTAAAGATTTAAAGGATTTTAATAATAATATGGATTAGATTATAAAAGAATTTGAGAAAATGAAGTTTAATATGTTAAAGATAAAAGAAATATATTAGAAGTTTAAATTAATTAATTTTATATCAAATTATTTAGGGCAGGGTTATAATTAGGGATTTTATAGTGATATATATATTTTTAATGCGAATATTAATATTATGTAGATTAAGGCGCCTAATCTTTACGATTACAAATCCAATACATTTAGGTTTGTCCAATTAGATAATTTAGGTTATAATAATTATTTATATGGTATTTGTTACTTTTGCAGGTTAAAAAGTAATGACCTATTATTATATAATAGTAGGTTCTGCTTTATACTTAAATATATAAAAAAGGATGATTTTATATATTATAATAGAAATAATTATTTATATATTATTAAAAGGTGGAATAAATGATTAGATAAACTATTAATCATAAAAATCCTTTATATTATTATTATAAATATTAGGATGAAAGGTATCCCTATTAGTTAAAATTTTTATTATTATATTTATAATAAAAATCTTAATAATTGGAAAATCCTTAAAAAAGCCCTTTATTATTTTAAGGATATTGTAATTGGAAATAATTATCTAAAAAAAATACTTAAAAATACCAAAAATATTTCTCTATTTAAGAAAAGTATTTTAATAAATAATGTTACATTTGGAGGAAGGTTAGAAATGCCTAATTAGGATAAGTTTATTTGTAATTATGGGTAGGAGTTAAAGATTAATAAAGATAGTTTAGTTTTTATTAAAAAAACCTTATCTGTATTTAGGGGTAATAAGATTAATTTATTAATAATAATTATTAATATTATAAAATAATAAAAAAGCCTTGATAGCAAAATTATTAAAATTAAATATATAGATCCTTTATCAATAGAGGATAATAAAATTGTTAATAAATTAAAAATCAAATTAATAATATTAATTACTAATTTCTTTATATTTTTTATTATTAAATTTTAAGCCTAAAAAATTGATGTTAATTATAATAAAAAATTTGATATAATTTAGTATAAAATGATTAAATATATATTTAAATTTAAAGATTTATTTAAATAAAAGTTAATTAAGAACATTTATAAAAATATACTAAATAAATACATCAAATTGATCCCTAAATAAGTTCAATAAATTTCGTTATTTTAAATTAAACCACCCCTAGAAGTGACCTTTATTAGCATAAATAATATTATATTAAATCAAATATTGCCTGATTAGTTTAAATCAATTATAATATGAGTAATTATAGGCAATCTTACATTGTTGGATGGACAAGGTACCATTGCATGCAATAGTAAAAGTGAGGGTATTCGTATCAATTCAGTAAAAAAGTGGTTGTAGAAGATAAGAACGTATTTTGGTCGGAGACCAAAATACGTGGAGCTAAATACAAGATTAAAGTGGGTCTGTACCACCATGGTCACATGACCAACATTCCCACATACATTATATATTAAAGGATAACTTCATTTAATAATTAAAATTGGATTTTAAAAGAATAAGAGTTTAATTTCTATTTTAATTAATATAGATATTAAATCATTAATTATTATCTAATTATATATATAATAATATAATCTTACGGTTAAGAAATTAAATATGATTTTGATACCTTTTAGAAATAAGATAATTATCTTAATTTTAAGAGTAATTTATGAATTAGTTTGGCTAAATAATTATAATTTAAAAATATTGATTTATATTATTAAAAATAAATATTATATTAATAAGTTAATTTTTAAAATAAATTTTTTTATAATTTTTTAATTTAAATTAATTATGGAAGATAATATATATATTAAAATCATAATTTTTGAAAATGTAATTATTGAAGTTCTATTATTAATTTATTAGAAATTTAATTAAATTAAAAATAAAATTGTTAAAGGTATATTATTAATGAAAAATTAAATATTATTAATAATATAAATTTAATTAATAATAATAATAAATTTAATAAGAAAGAATTTGATTAGGAATTTATTAAATTTAAAGAAGGTAAAAAAATTATTATAAATTTTATAAATAATTAATTTATTAATATAATAAGTAGAGTTGTAGGTAATATATATTGAAAAGTCAAAAAAATATATTTTAATACCCCATATTTACCTAAGAAGAATATAATTAGGATTAATATCATATATAAATTAAAAATTAAGAAGGTTTAATTAGTAAATAATGTATTATTAGATAATTTAATACCCCTAAGATTACTTAATTAAAAAGAAAATATATTAAAGGAAGTCTTTAAGAATATTAAAGGACCTAATCTTTTATAATTAAATGGATTGTATAAAAATATTATTCAACAATTTATTAAATAATTAAAAAAAATATAATTAATCCCTAAATATTTTAAAAATTTAAAAAATAAATTGAAAAATATAAAGTTTATTGATTAGGAGAAGGAAGTACTTATTAAAATATTATTTTACTAAGAAATGGCATTAATTTAAAATTTTAACAAATTTAAAAAAATAAAATTAAAAATAATATCCAACTATATTATTAAAATTATTTTATATAAAATATAGTAATTAAAGGATATTTTTATATTTATTTTATTAAAAAATTGGATTATTAAAATCTTTAAAAATCAAATTAAATATAGGATTTTTAAGGAAAGTTATAATTTATATTGTAATTTTTGATTTATAGTGGAGAAGAAAAATAATAATTTATAATTAATTAATTTAATAATTAAATTAAATATTATTATAATTAAGAATATTTTTTTATTTAAAAATTATAATTCCTTTGTTAAAAAATTTATTATATATATTATATTCTTTTATATTAATTTATTTTTAGGGTATGATTAATTAGGTTTATTAATTTATAATAAAAATATAATTATTTTTTCTATGTTTTTAAA